>DWQX01000747.1:0-36508 GCA_018245475.1 Pharmacophagus antenor
TATATATATATATATATTATACTAGGTTTCACAAACAACCGTCTGCAAGTATTCTGCAAGCACAACCTGCAGAGCAACGTGTCGCCGGAGAACGTCCTAGCGATCCTGCAAGCCGCGGACAGGATGCATGCCACTGACATAAAGGAGTACGCACTCAAGATGATCGCACACCATTTTGGACTGGTAAGAATTGTTATCCTTACAAATGTGATACAATTCTGATTTTTTTTTTATCTACTATGAAAATGAGGCTGTAGATGATAAAGCGTGTTCGCCCAGAATTCTCTGGCTCTTTATTTTAGTTATGGCGGCTGGTTGACATTGAGGGTAGGAGGTGAGGTAGCTTGTTAATGGCAGGTATTAATTAAGGTTAAGCACTGCATATTTTTAATGGTTTTTAGCTGTGTACAAAGGTTTTCATTAACTCTTTGCGCTCGAGTGGCGACTCCCACTCGCCACGATGTTTTGCGCATCTATTCTAATGACGAGTGTGACGCGCTAATCTTTGTTTAAGTTAGATTTCATTATCTCCAGTTAATAGAATTACTAACATTCAAAATTATAACCAACTGTAGTATAATGATCGTAATTTTTAAGTAAAAGTTCTCAAGTGCAAAGAATTAATATAATTATTTTTGCAGGTAGCACGTCAAGACGCTATCAAAAATCTCGCTCAGCCACTCCTGGTTGACATAGTGCTGACTTTGGCTGAGGAATCTCAATATGACACTCCGTTGCCCCTGCAGCCTCGGTCTTTGGCCTCATCGTCATCTGCGGATACGATCACCGATGACCCGGAATATACGCGGCATAGAACGTGCAAGTAATATACGAAAAAGGTTAAGAAAGGTAAAGGATTAGCAACCTGCGTGTCTCTACAGTTAGATAGGAAATGTGGGGAAGTGTGAATTGGATTGCGTTTGGAAATTACGTTAATGATATAGCCAAAATCGCATTTCATTCCATTAATGTCCATAATTTTAATGTAATATACATAAAAATAATTCATCTAATTTAGTACTGCAATGATTTATTATTAAACGCTTAGTTTTGTTCGATGCTAGTTTTCGATCAGTATGCATATCATATATCTGTATACCGTCCAATAAGACCTGGATCATATTGAGTGCACGCAATTCCAGTGCAATAAATAGTACGAATGTGACTGTTTATTTTAAATGAATATGTATGTACGAGAAATTGTACAAAGAAACGATATAATAGGCCCCAAAAGAAAGCCTTGGAGAACTCCCGACTTTACTGGAAAATTCCGTGATTTGTGGCCGCACACGTTGACAGACGGACTCCTATTATTAATGTAGGATTCTAACCAGCGAAAAAGATTTCCTCGAATACCAAGGACAAATAATATTTTGATTAATATAATATGATCTAGCCTATTGAACGCCTTTTCGAAATTTGTATAAATTACATCGACTTGTCCTCCAACTTCCATATCGTTAAGAACTTGATCAATGAATACTGTCACGTTAGTAGTAGCCGAAGGATATTTAATAAACCCATGTTGTTCATTTGGAATGTTCTGTTTTATGTTGAGGTAAATTGCATCATATACTAACGTTCCTATGATCTTTCCAAGAGTACACAAAATGGAAATAGGTCTGTAATGTTCAATAAGTATTTTAGAACCTTTTTTATGGACTGGTATGACATTAGCTGTTTTCCAGGCCGATGGGAAGACGTCCTTACGAAAAGATCTGTTGAAAATTAGACACAAAGGTTTAGCCAAAGATTTAGCACATTTATTAATAAAGGAGTAATTCCGTCTAAACCAAGTCCTTTATTTGGGTCTAGTTTTCTAAGCAGCCGGAAGATTAGCTTCTCATTTACATGGATTTCTTGTACTATGAACGACTTGGAGTCTTCGATGGCATTCTTGTTTGAGTAATCACTAACATCATTATTAAAGATTAGTGAAAATATTTGGTAAAAGCGTTACAAATTTGGGTTTCGTTAACTAACACGGAACCGTCGTATGTCATATTATTTGGATAATTGGAACTATTTTTACGTTTTGATTCTATATAAGACCAGACGAGCTTTGAATTAGTTTTTATATATTCTTGAGCCTTTTTTAAGTAATTTTGAAAGCACTCTTGTTAAATTTTTTTGACGGGAACGAAGTATTATGAAAGCATCATAGTCCAAAAGGTTTTTATGTTTAGTTCAATTACGCATCTTGGCCGTTCCTTCGATTATTTCTATTAGAGCACTACTGTACCACACTGGAAATTTATGTTCATTCTTGATCACAAATTTAGGAACGTAGTTTTCGATACAATTATTTAAACAATAATAAAATATAGAAACAGCTTCATCTAATGATTTGGAATTTATCAAAGTAGACCAATCGTATTGTGAAATATAATTGTTTATAGCATCATAATTGCGAGTGAGAAATTTATATTTTATATGAGTGGTCCGAAGAAGCGAATATATATTAATATCTAAACCTTGACAAACTAAGGTTGGATAACAATCATCCTCCTTAACTACGGCGCTTATTGAGTGGTTAACCAGTACACTAAAATTAGCAAAAATAAGATCTAATACATTATTATAACTATTTTTTACTTTACTGTTCTAATCCTATAACAGAGGCTTAATACAATAAGTAGTTTACAGAGTTTTGTAATTCATCAGTACCTTTATGTACATACTGGTTCTTCGGATATATTTGTTAAATTAAAATCACCAGCCACGAGAATTAGATCATTGGGATGTTTTTTGGAAGCCGTAATCAGTAAGTCTGTAAATTGTTTTGGACGAAGTTGAACATTGTAAGTACGATTACATAAAACCATCACGGCTCCCCCTGCGGTTTTTAAGCCCCAGTAGCGTCTTAATATGTCATAAGCAGTAGTATCGGTCATGTCTAGAATACCTTCACACAACCATCTCAGTTAATAGTAAGATGACATATGTACTTAATATACTATTATACGTTTCTAAAGTTTTAGTCCGTAGGCCTCTCACATTTTGGTATAAGATTAAAAGTTTATTGTCATCCATAATCATATCCCTCAATACAGTTGCGACACGTGTCTACTAAATATATAAAACGAAATTTATCATCAGTATATAATTATAACATTAATTAGATCTATCTTGTATTTGCCCTATTAAGAATATTAACTTTAATTATAATTAATAAATATAAGTTGTTGCTATTACAAAATGACTACTATAAAAACAATTCTGAGGAATGCGCTTGTATAAAAAATTAAGTAGATCCCAGTTGAATTCCTATTGTATCTAATTTACGACCACTATCAGTCTCGCAGACAAGTTAATAAGTGCTATTATTATTTTACCCATACTTTTCGTCATCGACTCGAGCTATTATACCAGTTAAGTTTGATTTAGGTTGTTCTTGATTTGGTATCACAAACCATACATTTTGACTATTGCAATACCATAACTATTTGGTGGTTTTTAATTTTGTTGTAAACAGTAGATAAACCTGTTCTCTGTTCTTAATTTAGTTATTTTCAGGTGTATTGTTGTTTCTTATGAAATAATTGAAAGAGATCGTTGCAGAATTGTGGACTGACAAAAGAGATGCCCCTACTGCTAATGATGATGTCGGTAATTGTTAAACGAAAATATAAACGTAAGGGTCACAGTTATTTCTTACAAATTTCTAATAAAAAAATAGCATTATTATCTTGTTCTTATCTATTGTTGGTGTTGATTGAATTCATAATGTTAACATATCATAGGTTTTCTAGAATAATGACACATTTCGAAAATTGCAGTTCTTAAGTAAGCCCTTTTTATTACTTCATTGTTAGATATATAAATAATAATGCTTACCTCAGAAGCACTTTTGTTTAAATCTCTTAACAGTTTGGAAAATATTATACGCTTAACAATACAATATCTAATCGGCGTAATATATGCCATGGCATGGCAATGGAAAATATAAATTTTTAGTATATGTCGGCATACTATAAATTTCTACTATACTATAACTCATTAGACATCACAGCAGTATACCAACATTCTGACCATTCATCCAACATATTTTTTGACTACAATAAGAACATACTATTTTAAGATATGTATTTAAATATATAGGGATAAAATAAAAATGCAGCAAGAAAAGTATATAATAAATAAATATGATTGATGTTAAGTCTAGTCAGAATGTATTTCAGATTTACTGTTAAAACTATTTTTAATAAAAGAAACGTAGCCAGTAATCATAATTTAATCAACTTTAAAACAAACATTCTAATACATTTTTAATAACAGCTGGTATTTTTATTACGGCTTTACTTCATACTTGTGTTTGATGTCCTTCCATAATTTCTGAAAAAAATATAAATATTGAATAATGAAGAAACAATAGTCCTTAAAAATACAGGATTTTTCATTATCATATGTAATACAATTTAATAATTTATTCTTAATTGAGTAAATAAAAACATGTGTTTGTGTACAATGAACAGTTAGTTTTAAATGCAGATTGAAGTGAAGGTGCAGCATCTATTGTTATTCCTTATTCACATTTACATTACAACAGGGCAATAAATGTAATGGGGAACAGAGATTAAAAGTCATCTTCACTAACATTGTAGACATTATCTGTGATCTATGGTTAATATTATATCATAAAAACAAAGAATATTTCCATATATACCTATCCATATATAAAGCGCATTACACTTGTTTTTATATGGGAAAAAGGGATACTAGCAGGCAATTCAAAAAGAAGTACACTGCTTTTTTTTTTAAACTAAGTCATAAATTTGATAATACAAATTTCTAAGTAGTGCCAGGCATTTAGTGTGTTGAATATGTGATCCATAGTTAAAACACATCTTATTAATGTAATTTAAATTTAATAAAAAACATTAATTTATGAATGAAATTTTATGAAATTAAGTAAATTTAAATATAATAGTAATCTTAAAGAATATCATAGGCACAAATTGATTAAATGCACACCTTTTTATAAACTAAAATTTTAATTTTAACTAAATTTGAAATAGTCTAATAATAATTGCTCTATTAACAAATTTATGTAAACTATCAAGATCAGAATTAAATTCTAACAATTTGAAACACCCAAATCGCCATACTATGGCGTATGGATGCGCTAACGTTCGGCAGAAGATGGCACCTATAGAAGGAAAAGAAAAATTAATTCAAATACTTGTACATAACACATAGCCTATAGATTAAATCTTTTTGCACAATAAGCACAGATCCAGCAATCTTTGGAAAACTTTCCCAGCCCTGTAATTACACAAAAGTCCTGTACAAGCATTAGTACAGAAGATGAATTATAACTCATTTAAGTAAAATCTCAATTGACAATATGTCAACAAATATTTGTTAAAGTAAAATGTATTATAATGGAGCTAGGTATAATAAGCAAAATACTCAGAGTAACACATTGTCATGTTGACTTAGCTAAACATTTGATCGAATTCTTTTTGAAGTTTGATTTCAAATAAAATTTTTATGATGTAAATTACATAACAAAATACTCACTCCTTTATTTATGGATTCAAAGATAGACATCGAAATCACTTCAAACGCTCTTTCAAAAAAGAAAGTTCCAGCAGCCACAGTTAAGGCGAACGTCGATGTTCGCCGAAAAATAGTACGATTTATCACAGACCAAAAGGACATTTTGTAATGTATTTTCAATCAATCCAGTTTCTCGAATGGCGATTACATCAAATGTCAAATACAAACGTCAAAAACTTACCCAAATTTTATCCAGTCGATGAAATAAAGTTGTCTATGAATCTTTATGGTTTAAGAATTTTAATCCTCAACCTCTAACTTCTATAAATTGCGAAACGAATATAAAACCGCCAACATCCAAATATTTTCCATTTTAAATCTTGTTTAACTATATTAAAAACATTTTATTTATTAGTATCTGAAATTTTTACTAGGTCAATAATTCATATAGGTTTTATTGATAATAAGCATGATTTTTTTTGTGCCTAAAATATTTCTTATCTACTTATTAGATCGCCAAAGCTGATAACAATAAAGTGTTATAAAACGCAAGTGTTTTTAAGACAGTATAAAGATCTTGACTCCAACTATGTTTAATAAATGTAGTTTTATTTTAAATATTGTTCCTTAGTACAATTAAAAAAGATAACCACGAACATCTCATCCAGATTATTAAAAATTCATTTCTATCTTTTTTTTTTCCATATTGTTACATCATTTATATTGTTGTTAGAAAATGTAGGTTTTAAACTTTCGCGATCTGTATACATTATAATTTAAACTTTTTCCGGTCTATACCGCGTAAATATTCACTAAGTACGATACCTAATATACCTCGACGTTTCGATGTGTCTTGTATGGGCCGTCCTCACAAGGAATATTAGGTACCTTACTTAGTGAATATTTACGCGATATAGACCCGAAAAAGTTTAAGTTAAAAAGTTATAGGTATTTTTATATTCCATAAAATGGTAAGGGTAAATAAAAATACTTAGTGTATTATGGGCAAAATATATCATCTATTTACAATTTAAAATGCAGGTATGAACAATATTTCTTAAAAATAATGAGTAATGACATGAAACAATTTGAACAAAAACACTGAACTATTAGGCTTGTTTTACCAATTACCAAAAAAAAAAACAGATCTTATGTGGCCCCAAGTTTACATATTTTATAATTGCCATTTTAAATATACAAAGACAATTTTATTAAAAGAAAGTAAGATCAGGCCAAAGAAAACAGATTATTCAGATAAAAAAAGATATGTTACATTAATAAATAATATTAATTTATCTATAATTTAAAAATTGGTATAGGGTTCACCTAAAGTAATCTAAAATTACTAATGTCTTATAAAATGGTATATGTCGTGTGTTGAACAATTTCATGAAATACTTTTATATACGTTTTATGTACTTAGGAATATTTCAATCAATCAATTTAGTTATGTTTATGGCAAATTGTGAGTAAACCACAAGCACAAATTATATTTTTGTTCATCTGTTACCTCTCTCAGTTCAAATAAATAGTTTTTGTCATTTTACAATTTCTTTTGTAATTTCTCACGCACACAGGAATACTTTTCAAACCGATATAAAAAAATTAACATAACCTCTATAAATAATTTTAATTTTTAATAAGATTTTTGTTAGAACATATTATTTCAAAAAGTTTTTCCTTTTCATTCAAAAAATATATGTTTTTGACTTGTACAGCACTTGTTTAAAATACTAATTTCTATTCTTTAGATATAAGTGGCAATAAAGCTTAAATAAATGTGATGAGACCAATTCAAAATAAAGATCTTACACAAATTATTTTAATATCAGAAAAAATAAAAATAAAATCTAATTATAACTTAATGGTATACAATAAAACCTATATGCAACATTTCCCATATCATACACAGTCCAACATAATTTTTTTATAATGAGAGTACAAACAGACACATTAACTATACTTTTGTGATATCCTTATCTTATATTTGGAGTTTTCTCTAATGTAATTTTTACATGCTTTATATTTGAGATTGTTCAACCCAACACATACATGTAACACTCAAGATTACAGCAAACAATTGCATGTTGGTCATAGAAACTAATAGAATGTTGACAGGGCTACACAAAATAAACCTAACACCGCCACAAATTGTATTTAGAGATCATCTTGTATACTGTTCACAATAGAAACTGCACTAGAATTTCATAAGTTCTTTTATAATTTCCGATATCAAAATACAATATTCATGTTTGTACCTTGCAGTGGCAACTAATAAGGTTACATTTATAATGGTAAACTTTCTCGGCCAAGGTACCTCGGAGTCCTGCTAGGGTTGTGCTACATACATCTCAATATTTGAGCATTTCATAAGTGACACCCTCGCCATATTATGTTCATGTATGGTCACTGGCAGCATTTCTTTACATTCTTGGTTTTGGTACCTTTAATGTTTACTATATCATTTGCTGTAACATTTTGTCTCTCCTTCATTTCCAGTTTTGATCTGAGTACCTGCATTATTAAAATATTCTATTAATATATTAATTATAGAAATTAAGTAAATATAACAGAAAATAATAATATTACAATGCATCTGATAGAAGTTCAAGTACAAGAAGCTTAATTCTTATTGGTAGGTAGATACATCCTGCAAGTACACTACTTTTAACAATGAAGGAAATAATTACTGAACATTTAAATGTTTTTGTATACATAGAAAACTTGAATATATAAATATCCACAGTTTTATTGAATATAATATATACAACTCATATTATTAAATATGATACCATAAATATAACTTCTAACAGTATTTGCTAAGAATAAAAGCAATTCTTTGCACACAAGCACTATAATATCTCATTTCATTACCAGAGTTCTTAACAATCAATGCAATCCTAAATTCAAAATTATTACATATACCTGTTAGCTTGTGATTACTTTACCAGTATCAAAGAGTATTGGCTCTATAATTTGATAATGGTTAGTAAAGTTATTAAAAAAATTCTTACCATTTTTGTGATTGTAAGGAACATTTCCTCCACATTGATATTCTCTTTAGCACTAGTTTCAAATAATGGGATGTTCATTTGGTTAGCAAACCTTTGAGCATCCTCAGTAACTACTACTTTCCTTGACGGGCAGTCATTTTTATTACCAACTGAAAATAGAAATGTTTCATTGATTAGTATTGTAATTGCACAGAAAAATAATAACCATTAAATAAGCTACATTGAAAACTCATTTTCTACATGATTATATAGAAAATGAGTTTTCATGGTATATACACACTTTTTGAATATCACTATGAAATTGTTAATTTGATATGACAAATTGTAATAATATTTATATAATATTAAAATAAAACTTTAGTCTCATTAATATACTGGTCCCAAAAGAAGCACAAACTATACATAACATTCTAATAACTTTATTCAGTACACGGCGAAGGAAACTACATCATCTGTAATAGTCAAGCAGCAAAAAACCATTAGTATTTTGTTTTATAGACAAGAATAAATATCTGTTGACCATTATATGAATCCCAGAATTCTATTAGTGAAATATAATTCTTATGAAACCTAACAGATCTACAATCAGAGATACAAACACATTCATGAATGCAAGGTCTAATAAAAATATACATATTTATTTAAAACGATAATTGAATGAATAGATTAACGATTTAATGAAAACACTCACCTAGAACTTTGTTTACAACATCACAATTTTGTTCAATCTCGTGCAGCCACCTCTTTACATTTGCAAAGGACTCTCCATTTGTTACATCGTATACGACGATGACGCCGTGAGTTCCTCTATAATATGTACTCGTAATCGTTCTAAATCTCTCCTGGCCCGCCGTGTCCCATATTTGAAGCTTCACTCTTTCACCATTTATTTCTAAAGTCCGTATTTTGAAATCAACACCTATAGTTGTAATGTAACTACCGGAGAATGTGTTGTCAGCAAAACGCAGGAGAAGACAGCTCTTACCAACACCTGTAATACGGTAACTTTTATATACAGAAAAAAATGAAGTTAGGAAGTAATAACACAACTTGCGATCATAGGCCTCGCCCACTCACCACTGTCACCGATAATCAGCAATTTAAAGAGGTGATCGAATTCACGTGCCATTGCTTATGTTATATGTGTACACTTTTCTAATTGGTCATGTGTTTATTGCTAATTTGTGTAATCGGTTTTCAACTTTAACTATAGAAAAATTAAATAAACGCATGCCGTAAAACGTTACGTTTGCGTCACTTTACAAAATCGTTCGCCATTATTGTCTTTATTTGTTCCGTTCCTTTTCAAAAGAAATTTTGACAGAATAAAAATTAATTTCAACATCTTGATTCTTGGTTGTTTACAATATATTTATCATTTTATAATAAATAAATACATATTTGTTTTAACTCCTAAGTAAATTAGATTTTTAAAAATACTTAAGAATAAACATTTAAACAATTTACATTTTTTTTAATGAATACATGTACTGTATGTTATTTCAACAATCACAATATTATTTTCTTTATTCGGTATTAACAGTACGGTTCGGTATTAACGGTAACAAACTAGTGTAAACATTTTGCACATTTAAAATGTTATTACTCATGTTAGTTTTCATTCCTCTAAATTGTGTCATCATATCTGAGCTTCATTAAACTGTCAAACGAAAGTGTAGGTGTGGTACACAAGAGATCATAGCAATAGTTTTATTACAATGTCGGCTACTTTAAAGCCTTATCTAACTGCTGTGCGTCATACTTTAACTTCAGCTATGTGTTTAGAACATTTTTCATCACAAGTGGTAGAAAGGTACAACAAGCCTGAAGTTGAAGTACGAACAAGCGAAGAACTCTTGTTGAATCCGGTAATAATTTCTCGTAATGCAAATGAGAAAGTTTTAATCGAATCATCTATAAATTCTATACGAGTGAGCATTATGATCAAACAAGCTGATGAAATAGAGAAGATATTATGTAAAAAGTTTATGCGCTTTATGATGATGCGAGCGGAAAACTTTATCGTCCTTCGCCGGAAACCGGTGGATGGGTATCATATCAGTTTCCTGATTACGAATTTCCATACCGAACAAATGTATAAACATAAATTGGTCGACTTTGTTATTTATTTCATGGAAGAGATTGATAAGGAAATTAGTGAAATGAAGCTAGCAGTAAATGCCAGAGCTAGAATCTGTTCTGAAGAATTCTTAAAAAGATTTTAAGTGTTTGAATAAGATGACCTATTGAAAAGAGACTACTCTGAATTGTTTCAATCAATGAATGTACTAAAGAAAATGTACATTAATAATTTGTGTTTGGAATTTGGTATATAACTGATAACATTATTTTCCAAATATAAATTAAAGCTTTAAATATTTTCATTTTAAACAAGTGTTTTTAATGTAGCCTATAAGTGAAAAAACCTTCCAGTGTAATATTTGATTATATAAAGCTTAAACATTGCAGTATTTATATTATTCAACACAAAAGTGTCAAACATTTTATAGAATTCAATTTAAAAAAATATTTGAAACAGTGATATACAATAGCAACTTAGTAATACAAAAATAAATATTACCAATTAAGGAAATAACATTTCTTATATACATTTCTGCATAAACTAACTAAAAAATGTTATGGCGAGCATTTAAAAGTGTTTAATAGTTATAATAAATTTTATTATTTCCTCATTTTGCATTTTTTACTCAAAATTATATACTAACAATATGTGTCTTGTATCTACATTAATACCAATGATATTTGTCTTAATTATATAAATAGCTTTACATGTATTATATAAAATCTTTCCTGTTTTGCTGAATACAATACATTATTCAGTTAAAGTGTAAGTATAATAAAATTCTTACATTCTCACCCTGCCAAGCACTTTCTCATTTTTGTTTATCATGGACTTATTAAAATTTTACAAACTTTGTGTTTCAATATATTCCACCACATGACCTATAGTATTGAATGAAAAAAGTTGTTAAAAACGTTATGAGGATACCTTGTATTTTATTAATTATAAAGTAAGTTACTACTTACCTTTTTTAGAATTAGAACTGAAATAAAATTTTCCAAGATTTTTATTTTCTTACTGAGAATCAAAAATACATTTCCATTTCTTAGTTTTATAGGCTAGCAGAAAACAAATTGTATGATTATATTTTCAAATAGGTTATTAAGACTAAATATACTAAATAAATGCTGTAAGCATTTTGTGAAAGACTTTATTACATGTTCAAAATTTTACAAAAATAATCTGCATTTTACATTCAATAGAAGAAAACTATTGCTTAAAAACAGTCACCATTACTAAAATTCTGGTTGACTACTTCAAATAACCGTTTAACTTATACAGAAGATTGTTCACAATATAAATAAAAGGATTTAATCTGTGTTCACATGCCACATACTTAGCCAAAAGGGTATTTATGATGCTTAATATAATTTTGTTTATAAAAATGGAAAACAAAGTGAACTATTTTGGTTTATTTATATTATCGCTTTACAAATAATCTAATTCTTGGACTTTGCAGTACGTAAAGTAAAACCTTCTCCTTTGAAAGCTTGAAAAGGTTCTGCTTGTGCTTCTTCTCTTGCACTGGGTGGTCTTGAATTTCTTATAAATCTCAAAGTTCCGATAACAAAATCATAGTCTGGAACACCACGTACATAGGTCTGTAACAAATTTACTGAGTGTTGTTAATGGTAAAACACAATGTTGCAATATGATATGCCTGGTTCTTGAAATTAAGTTGATTAACATTTATTAAATCATAATCTATTAAGCTCTTTATTAAAAAATGAAAATCTCTGATAGAAAAGCGATGTAATATAGATGTGCAGTACTCTGATCAATTATAATGTATAACATTTTCAAACATTAACTAGAATCACATACGGAGGACAATTAGAAAAATAATATTTGGCAATTTGTAATTTAATTTATTTTAATTTTATTTATTATTTTGCTTAAAATATTATTTACCTGTCTAGCCTGTGCATTTTGTGATTCAGACTCACTTTCACTGTTTATCTTTTTCTTTTTACCATCGAGTCTGTTGCCCTCTCCACTGAAAGCCACAAAACCACTTGGTTCTGGCATCATCACAGTGGGGTCTTCATCCATTCTTGTTACTAAGCTGCCATCCACATCTCTGGCAACATGCTCCTCTTCTTTATAACCAACAGGTGGTGCAAATTCAACCTGTTGGTTGAATGTTAGACATATTTTTCAGTTAGTATAAATATTAAAACAAAAAAAAACTTCAATACTTACATTCATATCACATTCAATGATTATCACAGCATTGCCTGGTTTGGTTTCTAAAACACATAGCTCATAGACTTTGGAGTTATAATTGATTGCAATAACATCACCAGTTGTTAAACAGGAAAAGTTTCTTAGGCAGTTTTCTAGAACTGAAGAGCAATTAAGAAATATTAAAAAATTCATGTTCCTTGATTTTGTTTGAGACTGGAATACATTAATCCCATTAAAATTTAATTGTAAATGCTAACTACCAATCTTTTAAAATTTGTTGCACATTAGTTTTAATGAGCCACAGTTGTTGTTACATAAAATCTTAAATCTATTATCATTATAGCAATATATTATACTATAATATATTGCTATAAAGAAGTCTATTAGTACCATAATAATATTTGTAGAAAGTTTTCAAGTGCTTGAAAAATTTGTTTCAAAAGAAAAATAAAATAATCGTAATTCGTTACAAAAAAAAATCACAAATAAAAATTTGATTTACGATTCTCCTGAGAATATTGCTGTCTCGTGTCATTGACGCTTGTGTCCATCTTCAATAAATACTGCTGCTAACAGATCACTGGATCAGTGGGCCAGATTCGATGAAGCTGTGATAGTCGTCAAAAAGACTAACAGCGCAAACTTGACCAAATCCAGCAATAAATATTGCAGATATAGAATACTTTACCCCAGCTAACTGTTGGTAATGTAATAAGCATAATTTACTTTCAATTTTAACACATTCCATGCCATGTGAGGTCAAACTAAAGTATATTTTTAAAGTTTTGATAGCATGTTTTCTTAAATAATAACTATAATCTTAAAATAATTACATACAACTTTAATCAGCATCAAGAATAAGTCAAATTGTCAATAACTGAAAAAGTGATTAAAAAATTGTCTCCATATATCATTCTCACTAGTATGCAAGGGAGAAATCTTCTAAAAACACTGCCACGGAAGTATTGAATTCTTTAATTATAAATACTATGAATTTACCTGCTTTAGGATTTGTTATATCCAAGAAATCTTCAGATAATGGCTGGAACTTTGAGAATGTTGCAACTGGCAATGAGACACTTTCAACTTGTAACAATGCACATTCTTCAAGAACTAGATTTGCCATCATCTGTTAATGACAAAAAATAACTGCAATATTCTTTTCTTATATCATTATACTTAAAAACTGTTTAATAACGAACCACTAATAGTTTATAATACTCCATATTATAACTCATTCTGGATGCCTTTATACAATAAAAATTACATTTTTTTAGTTATAAAAATACTGTAATTTGCAAATTCTTAGAAACTACATATAAAAAAATTAAACATGAATGGTGGTAAGGGTTTCCTGAACCAGTCATGTTAACTACTACCTACAATGTCTCTCTGCTGCCATGTTCCTGCAGCCAGACATGTAAGAGCTAGAGTAAAGGGCAAGCATGCTTCTCTATCATGATTTAATTGATTTTAAGTGTTAACCTTTTGCCGATCAAAATAAAAATATTTACACTTGGTATTTAGGTAATACAAACCCAATGTGGTAGATAAACTTTTCCTTCATCAGCTACAAATTCCAAAACACCACAATGTGTAACCCTCTTAGTTTTCTTGTTTGTAAGTTTAAAAATCATTGGATATTCAATGCTAAGTCGGGTTAGCTGTTCTAGAGCTGATGGAGGCATAATAACTGGAAAATGGTTTAATTTAAATCTAATTTCTGGTTATAGCATCAAAACATATTAAAATTACCTAGATGAAATAAAATATTATGATGGCACACCACATAGTACATCTCGAGCGAAACAAAACCTTAAAATTTATTCGACAATATATAAATTTTCTTTACCTGCCTGCAAAGCTCAGTGGTTTAGCTATTGCCATATAACATAGAGATTCCAGGTTTGATTCCAACACAACATGAGTTTTTTTTTATAAGTTATGGGCTGACATGACCTCAATTTCTCGTTGTTAAGTGACAATTGGGCCACAGATATTAAAGCATACACATACCTAATATTTCTGGCTATCACATGTATGTCTGCCGGACCACAGCAAACCTATTATGGCGGGAGATGACATTGAGGATGGTAACTAACCTGGCGGGTTCCAATATTCTACCACCATCCAGACTCCATTTCTCGTGTGACCCATTAATCGAATTCGCAACCTTTGAGTTACAAGGCAAGTGTGTAAACCACTGCCCACATGTACAGTAAAAATGAGTAGTGAAGTCAGGATGGTAGTAATGTTCTTGAACCCATCTGGCTAGCTATCATTGTCAGTTTGGTACCAAGACGGCATTGCTGTGTTCTTGCAATCATATATTTGAGAGCCCCGGAATTGTGAATGAGCACTGATCACCATCAATGGCCATATTGTAACTTAAGACCAAGTAGAAAAAATGTATAAAAATAAACAAAATGTCTTTTTATTACTATAAATTATTGTTCTACCATGATATATAGCCTGTTTTTCGACAATATTAAAAGTTTTTAAATGTCCTTCAATTTATTATAATTTAGCTAAATACATTTATTGAATCCCACTTTCTAATAGACTTACTTTTTCCTCCTCTTTCCACATCCTGTCTTTCATTTCCAGGTAACATAGATACAGAAAAACAACGGTAAGTCATGTTAAAAGGTCTTGTAATTTCGTGAAACATGTTGAACCCGAACTGAAACTAAAAATGTGTATATTAAGTGGATAATAATTTTTTCTTCAGTATTAATTTTCTTTTTAAGTTAATACATATACCATTTTGAATAAGTAATTAAATAAAGCTTTCTAAGTAAAAATTATTTGCAAATCATTAACAAATTTCAAGTCTTTATTTTGATATTAAACAGTCACTAGAATGTCACTTAGCTAAAAGTAGTGTTACTAGCATCCTAACAATACATTTTTTCAATAAGATAAAATGTACACAATAATAATCTTATTAGATCAAATACAATTAGAATATTGCATTTACTTTGGGAAATTCGAAAATTGTCATTTTTATTATGTCCTATTAATGTCAAATTTTGAAAGACCAGCTTTCAATATCAATTTTATTTTTTATACTTACGATCTGTTCTTTTCCTCCGTAAGCAGTAGTTCAAAATGTTTAAAACGTACTATAATATAGTAGATAGATATAGTGTACTAAAAATACTGGTATTTTTATTTTTGTTTTAAGGATTGAAAATTATGGTACTGTTAAATATATTTTTTATGCAACCAAGCGACGAAATGAGAAGTGCTTTTATTTGATGCTAAATGTTATGTCATAATAACGATTGATAAAATACTGAACATTATTTCAACGTCTACATACAGCGTTTTAAAGCACCTTAGAAGGTAGAACACGGTCGCTTACAAAAATAGCTCTAATAGTGTCGCACGTCAATTCAATTCAATTTTATTTTTACTAATTTATCTATGATTTTTTTTCTCAAAATTTGTAACAAAATTATCATTTTAAAATAATTCGACTTTCCTATTTTAGCACCTCCAGTGGCAAAATTGGTTATTGATGAATATCCGAATATTGTGAATTGGCAACGATCACTATTTTCTATTCCTTTCTATCTAGTAATCGTTGATCGTTCATTTCGTTTCATTCATTTGTATATGTGGCAGCCGCGGGTGCATTATTCATAATTTCTTGTTACAAATAAAAAAAATAAAAACTACTTATTTTGTCTTCATGTAGATTCTAACAAATTTAGTGAGTACTTTAAGTTGTAATAATGATTTGAAAATAGGGTTCATTTTATCATTATCCGGTCATTGTCAATTTATTTCAAACATGAATGAACGCCATGTTGATTGTCAAAGGTGTTTTCGGAACGGATGAGACATTAGTACATAGTTTTGTGTTAATTTTACAGGGTTCGCGATAAATAAACATCGCTGTAAAGCTGGTTTTAATTATTTCAAGTAAGGAGTTTTGGAGCCATGGCACAGGTTTTACCTATACGTTTTCAAGAGCATTTACAGGTAAGTACGCCCATCGGCTTTATTGGTTTTGTTCATAGTGCTTATATTTTCGTAAGTTAGATATCAGCAGCAATCAGTCATTGTTAAAGTAGTCAGGGCATAGGCTTTATCGTTATTTGAGTAATAACAGATAGAAGAAATGACATTGCGCAATTGTAACAATCCACCCCCTACTCTACCCACGGAGGTTTACCGGTATTGATCTTTTACGTTCCCTTTAGATCATATGATTTGCGGAATACTAGATACTAAAATATTTAGGTCACACATTTTCTACTTTATATAATTTTAACGTTGTTTATTCCTTTAATAAACCTGTGATAGCCTTTTTTATATATTGATTACTACCTATCTATTCTCTTTAATAATTTTGAATATTCCCAGTAAGATTCTTATAAGCCACAACAAAATAGATCTATAGAGTTACAGTTTTTTAATCTTGAGGAACTTGATGTACCATCTTTTAAGTTTTGTAATAATATAAAATTAAACTGATAGGCCCTGTAAATAATTTATTATACCTAATTTTTAATTATGAAAAAAAGAATTAACTTTATTTTTCTTAATTTAAATCTTTTTCGTGTATAATGATGGCAGCTCAATAAGTAACAAATGTTCTAAAAATAGTTTAATTGTTAATAAATTATGGTAGAATATTTTAATATATCTATTAAATTTTACAAAGAACAAACATCTTTTTTAATTATACTCCCATTAATATCAGATAAGATTTCTAGTACTGTCTTGTATTTTTATAACATTTGTAGCATTTATTTGTAGCAAATTTCAATGAATATGTTTTTATTCTATTGTGGCAATTGCAGCTCACAAATGTTGGAATTAATCCAGCATCAATTACATTCAACACTCTTACTATGGAGTCTGACAAGTTTATCTGTGTCAGAGAGAAGGTTGGGGAAACTTCAGAAGTTGTTATCATTGATATGGCAGATCCTACCAATCCTATCAGGAGACCAATCAGCGCTGATTCTGCCATCATGAACCCAGCAAGCAAAGTAATTGCACTCAAAGGAAAGGCTGGAGTTGAAGGTAAGTGTAGATATACTGTTTTATGTAACTTTTGATATTTTAGTAAAAAAATTTATTTCAAACATTTTTAATATTTTTACTTAATTGGTAAGTTCTGCATTTTATTGTCTTCAAGCTTATTTGCAAATTAAGAAAATTTTTTTAGGCTTATATCAAAATCAGAATGATATTTTTGCATAATCTTATTTTATAATTTTTACAAATTTGTAGTAATATTTCATGATAGATTAATTTTCTTTATATGTCATTGCTCCAAGAAAAGCAATTTACCATTTTTCGTAAGGACCATTCTTTTATTACATTATGTTAAAAAAAACATTTTATTGCGTAATGTGTATATATATTTTTAAATAAAACAAAAGTACTTTTGATGCCCAACACTGAACAATAGAAAAATATGTAAATATTTCTCTCAATAATATGTTGTCATTATTTATTAATCAAATGAAGCAGCCGCGGAATTTCGTATACAGCGGCGATGATGACTCATTTTGGCGTACATCTTTATTCTTGACCCAAAACAAAAGGCTAACTACGGAAGCGATGTTGATAATGAACTGCTTCAACCGTGATATGTATATTTATATATAATTTCACGATGAGTTCTTATTTCAACACGCAAAGAATTTCGCATTCTGACTTTTTTTTTCTATTTTCATATTTCACGTAACAGTGAGCCCAAGTATTATTTTTTAAAAGGTACTTTTAAGTATTGTCGGACTGTGGATTGCGTCACGGGTTGATCAATGTGCACCTATAATAACATAAATATTTCTACAGGGCCTGGATGGAACTCGTGACTTTTATTGTACAGCGAAAAATGTAATGACAAGATATCCATTGCGCAATCGGCGCAAACTTATCATATAAAGTTAGAAGTTTTTTGTATATGCATAAAACATTACAATAACAAGCCTTTGAAAAAAAAACTGATCTGAATTAGTAAAATTGTGTACATAGAATTAGAGTATTTTTGTCGAACAATATTAATTATAATCCTTTTATGACGTTGTGGAATAAATAAGAAAAACACCTATTATATATATTATTAGTTCTGTATTACCGCAACTAAATGGATAATTAAGTTTTATCTTCTTTTTTTACATATACTGTTTCAGTATTACTTTTTAATTTATCAGAGAGTAGTGGCGTAAATAATGAAAAAAGAAGGAAAACTAGTTTTTAATTATAATACACACCAATTTGTTATAATTTTTAGTTACAGTAGACAATAATTTTGAGATTTAAAAGACGCCTCTAATGATTGCTAAAACGGTATTGATAATATATTATACAATAGCTGGATATAAATTCATATAATACGTATTAAGACAACTGTCTCGGGTATATATTTTAGGCATCGTTTTCCTTTAATAAAAGCGAATGAAAGTTTGACCTGTCTTTTGTCATTCTTTGGAAACCTTTTGCTTGTAATGAGTTAATCCAGTTACGTATCGATGTTTTTTTACGTCGTGTACATATTTTTGTAATGTAAATTATAGAATTTTTAGTGAGTATAGATGTGGGTTTACTGTATTATAGATAGAAAAATATTACGTCATTATTTTCTCCTGTTTAGCCGTTTACAAAATTCGGGGCTTCGCTAATTTATTGGATAGTTTGATGGATAACACACAGTCAACGCCTTTTTTGTTTCGTTCCGTTCATAACAACGACTTTGTGCCCTTTACACATTCTGTTAATGCATATTTATAATACTCACTTTGGTTGAGGAAATTTAAGTTCATTGTACCATTTATTTTCATATTTTTTTTTATATTTTAACATTAACTCTTAAGACGTGGCTATGTAAGGGGGCAGATCTATACCTAAAATGCATTATCTCTCAGCCAGACTATGATGTGGTGAAAATGAGAGTTCAGTTAAATAAAAAAAATTGAAAGAAATATGACAAATAAAAATTAACATAACGTATATAAATAAAAGTAAATACATAAGGAACAAAACTATAAACACTTACCCAAAAGATAAAGGTTGTTGACTATTTAATAATTTCATTTACAATCTGTATACACTTTTTTTTGATAATGGAGATAAAACACGTAAGCAAAAATTATTTCGTATCGCACGTATATTATAATATAGCGACAAAGTTAGTAAATGTTCACCACTAATATATACCATGAGGATTTATCATATAACTGGATGTTTAACAGTGCAATGATCTCTCATGTAATATCAAATTACTGATAATGTTGTCTGATTATCGCAAAAGGACATAACTACTTATTGCTCTGCAGACAGAAATGTTGATTTCGAGAATAATAGAATTTCAGCTGTTAATTTCATTTAAATAAGGTCACTTTAAACGCTTACGTGTTTAACTAGCATATACTTATTTGGACTTTACTTAGTTCTTGTGTCGACGTAATACAACGATTGCAATGCCGGGATTCGTGTTAAATAGAATCACAACTAATATTAATAGCTGATGGTAATAGTGATATAAGATTTATGGATTGTTATTAAAATAGCTTTTTACAATTTTATAGCTAATCGATATCTATCGCGTCGTATGACGTCACGCGAGCCGCGTACAGGTGTTCGCATATTTAATTATTTATTTATTACTATACAGATCTTGTTAAAGTAGGTAAAGTTATAACGTGGATCATGCTTGTCTAATTATTAGTATTTTTTATTTAAATAAGATTCCTTTTACCATATCACCAGCACAGTGACCATACGGAAAAAAGAATCTTATTCTATTTTTGTCAATTTCAAAATGTGATGCATTTTTATAAATACAAAAATGGAAGCTATTACCTTAATATTGCTTACTACTCTTTAAACGATTTCAACATTGGTTTGAATATTCAGGCTATTGTTTACTAATAAGTAATGTTAGAAATTAATTTTGAATGTTTTATATTAAAAATTAAAAACGAATTAAATTTAATCTTCTTTTTTTTTAGACTTTTTTGAGTTTTAGACACAACATATAATCTGTATAAAAGTTAATTATAATTTGAATGTCAGCTAAATATTGCTAACATAAAGCATAAATGGGAAATGTTACATAAACTGACTGAGTTTGCGCTTTTCTGCACTAGTAATTACAAGTTGCCCAACCCAATGGGTATACTGCTTAAGTTACGTCAAGTCCGCCATTGTCTTAAAATCTAACGGTATTTGTTTTAAAAGACCAATTTTTGCCTTTTTGTTCCGTCTACTTTCCAAAACAAGTTTCGATTTAAAAGCAACTTATACTAATGAAATGTTTAAAGACAATTAAAGATTTTCTTTAGAAAAATAATAAAAACATATATACGCTAGTTATATTGATCGCACACCCACACAGACCTCAATTACATTGGTTCTGACGACCATGTGGGATTATTATCTAATGTGACCTCATAGTTATATATATGAAGGAGTTCTAATGTATTTACGTGTGTGATATTGATATTTATTCATAACAAGAAATCGAAAACGTTTTTCCATTAATTGCCTACTGTTTATTTGTAATTGTAAACATTTATATTAATGATAGATTAATTCTATATATATTATAATTTACTTTTGATATCTTTAAATTCTTATACTAAGTGTTGATAATTTTGTTATATTGTGATTTTTTTAGAACGATAATGAAGTATAAAACCAAACATATAATTTCAGTCATTTTATGATAAGAAAACAAATGCGTAAATGACTTTACTCGTACAATAATATAAATAAAACCAAGTATTCACTTTTAAATCTTTATCAATCTCTGTTATTATTGTAGTCATTGCCCGTATCCAAGCAAAACATTATTCTATTTTTGTTTGACATTATTACGACTCGTATAGTGTAAGATATAACAATTATTAATCATCATTAAAATGGGCGTATCAGAATAGGTTGAAATAAACCGATGATCTCTAGCATCTGTCTCAGTCTCTCTCATAATACTTATTCTTATTATGTACCCATTTAATATATCGTTAATAGCAATGCTCTTTGCTACTTAATTGTAAATTAAACATTTATGTATTAAAATAATCTATTAAATCTATTTCAAAAATTACTCCGTAGGTCTTTCAACTCTATTAAAAATTGACTCTTACCAGATTTCAATCCGATTTGCTTTCTTTTATCTCTACCCATATAACAATCAGTCCTGAATGATTCACTGACTGACTGACCTATATATCAACGACCAGTCTAAATCGCTGGTCCTGGGGTCATGAAATTTGGATGGTATGTTCATTGTGATGAGGTCCATCACTAAGAGGGGAATGGAAAATTCAAATTTGGATTGAACTTTCTATTCTCCGAGACAATAGCCCTAAAATTTGGTACACGTGCTGAAATTGTATTTACGATGTTACGTAATCGATACTGCCTTCGTAGACAAAGTAAACTAAAACCAGCGACCTCTTGTAATATAAGCATCTCTTAAAACCTAATGGTAGCTATTGAGCACACCAGCGACACTCGTTACTTCAAAGGATACTACGCATTTCAAAGTTATTCACTTCTTTGGAATAGGGGTTTTTTTCACCTTTATCGCGTAAACGTAACTTCATTGTTTAAAATTTTATAAACGCATATTCTTTTAGGCAATTTTTTCGGATTTCAGTGGAGTAACCCGCGTCATCGTAATTAGTTTTTTTTTTAATTTTTGAGAAGGAACTAGGCTTGCTGTAACAGTTGTTTCCACAAAAACGTTTGGCAATAAGAAGTTGCAATTGAAACTGACAACAGAAGATTGCTAATTATTGATTTCATGCAAACTAAATTAATTTGGTTGTAAAAAGTATGTAAGAACCATTAGACATTTAAATCATATTTTATATGTATAATCGCCAAATTTTTAAATATATTTCTTTTTATTATATAGAAGCATGCTGTTTGTTTTTTATATAAAACAGCAGTACTGTATAATACCTATATATATATGAGTATGAGGTAATGCTTCAATCTCAGTAATTTTGTTTTTATCTTCTTGCAGCCCAAAAGACTCTCCAGATATTCAACATCGAAATGAAATCGAAGATGAAGGCCCATACAATGACCGAAGATATCGTCTTCTGGAAATGGATATCATTGAACACCCTAGCGCTAGTTACCAGGGTTTCTGTATACCATTGGTCGATGGAGGGTGACTCCACCCCAGTAAAAATATTCGATAGGCATTCATCGCTCGCGGAATGCCAAATTATAAACTACAGGACCGACCCAAAACAACAGTGGCTGTTGCTTGTAGGTGAGTTGGTTGTGTATATGAGATGCTCGGCACCTAATTTTAATTATTAGTGATACCTTGTGACTTAATAACATATAACTCAATATTCAATTACCGTACATCTAGTACAGGCCATTTAAATATATGAAAATTTATATTAGTAGTAAATATTAGTCGATCCCAAAGGCTTGGCATTAACGTTGTTAGAGACAATATAAAATTAATAACTTCTTCTTTCTTACTTTTAAACCAATATCATCCATTGTCAATCTCCTTTTATTATATGTCGAAACATTGTTACTAAGTTCGTTATATTTATTTCTATTAAACTGGCAGGCATCTCGGCGCAACAGAACCGTGTGGTTGGCGCAATGCAGCTCTATTCAGTAGAGCGTAAATGCTCGCAACCGATCGAAGGCCACGCAGCCTCTTTTGCCACCTTCAAAACTGAGGGTAACGCAGAGCCATCGACCCTCTTTTGCTTTGCCGTAAAGACCGCTCAAGGAGGAAAATTGCATATTATCGGTATGTTTACACTTTTTTAATTTCCTGCATCTCCAAAAAAGTATGCTTCGACTTCAATATACAATCAATAATAAAGTAAAATTGATATTTAGAAGATGTACATAAACTTTTAAATTCTTCGTCTTCTTTGCTTCTGCTTTGAGAGTGAAAAATTGTAAAGTTTTTTCTATTTGTTTCCGACAGGAATTAACTACAATTAATGGCGTCTATTAAATTTCCTTTATTTATCTGATTAATTCTTTGTCTTTGCATTTTAAATTAATCAAACCACACGAAAATTCTCCATAGAAACAATGTTGAGTTAAATCATTCCCAAATTTATTTACATTTTATTGTTTTTTGTTATTAATAATAAACCATTTCATATTGAACATCTGAACAGAGGTTGGTCAAACACCTGCCGGCAACCAACCATTCCCGAAGAAAGCAGTCGACGTTTTCTTCCCGCCGGAAGCACAGAATGATTTCCCCGTCGCCATGCAAGTGTCTCCGAAATATGACGTCATCTATCTTATCACCAAATACGGTTACATCCACATGTACGACATTGAGACGGGAACTTGTATCTTTATGAACCGAATCTCATCGGACACGATATTTGTCACTGCGCCCCACGAATCCACTGGCGGAATTATTGGTAAGGTTTGTTAGTGAAAACGATAAAAACGATGGTATTGCTGTTTTTTTAAGTCTAAATTTTTTTTTTTTTTAATTATGAAACTAATTTTAATCTTATTTAGGTGTAAACCGCAAAGGGCAAGTACTCTCAGTAACGGTAGAAGAGGACTCCATAGTTCCTTACATAAACACAGTGCTCCAAAACCCTGAGTTGGCTCTCCGACTCGCTGTTAGGAACAACCTTGCTGGCGCTGAAGAGTTATTTGTACGCAAATTTAACATGCTGTTCACTAATGGACAGTATAGCGAAGCAGCTAAGGTAAATGCGAAATCATGTCAACGTTATATTATGTTTTACCTAAATGTCCTAAATATTTGAAAAAACTTATAAAAATGACTCATGATGCAAAAGGTATAATGAAGTGAAAGTATGAGACTGATAATTTTGAACAAATTTTCAGTTTCCATTACATGAATATAATTGCATTTTTCCGATACTTAAAAGGTACTTGTTCGTTCTTTGTTCCCTGTTACAACCATGAGTTTGTGATAGTTACATACGATATGTTTTTTATTAGGTGGCGGCAATGGCTCCCAGAGGTATTCTCCGTACACCGCAAACAATTCAACGCTTCCAACAAGTGCCCACACAACCCGGACAAACATCCCCTCTGCTGCAATACTTTGGAATTTTGCTAGATCAAGCACAATTAAACAAGTTTGAATCTTTAGAACTCTGCCGTCCTGTGTTGTTGCAGGGTAAGTATAATTAATAATATCTCTGTTTTTGCATATATTTTCTTTATTTTTTTAATGAATTACAATTTAATTGCCAGGTCGCAAACAGCTACTTGAGAAATGGCTAAAAGAAGAGAAGCTAGAGTGTTCAGAAGAACTTGGTGACCTTGTTAAGCAAGTGGATCCCACTCTTGCTCTGTCGGTGTACCTTCGAGCCAATGTAGCAAGCAAGGTCATTCAATGTTTTGCTGAGACTGGACAGTTCCAGAAAATTGTGCTGTATGCAAAGAAGGTACAATCGTAGAGTAGGACTTTATTTTATTTTGCTTTAAAGATGCTAAATTTATTAACACAAAGTTTAATGGTTCTCTTTGTGTGGGGTTAATGTAATATTGCAGCCTGCTATTTTATATCAGAATCGACTTTTAGTTTAAAAGCAATAATGGTCAGTCTCCTGATAAATAATACTATTTTGTTTCATTGTATATTGTATACACAAATGACAGATTACATTATAAATAGTTAGTTTTAATAACCTAACTAGTAACTTTTCTTTAATGTAAAAATAATAGTATCTTGTGCACCATTGTTATTAATATGTCCACAGACAGTTTAACAAATTAACTATATTAATTTTTTTTTTAATGACTTCAACAGGTTGGCTATACGCCGGACTACATTTATTTACTCCGTTCGGTAATGCGTACAAACCCCGAACAAGGCGCTGGCTTCGCCGGCATGCTTGTCGCGGAGGACCCCCCGCTGGCAGACATCAACCAGATCGTGGACGTGTTCATGGAACAGAACATGGTTCAGCAGTGCACCGCGTTTTTACTGGATGCACTTAAAAACAACCGTCCTGAGGAAGGACCATTGCAAACAAGGTTTCCTTTTTTATACAAAAGATACATTGACGTTCTTCGACAGTTCTTCATTTAAAAGTTTGCTTTTATACCATTTTAATTATTATTACATAGAGACTTCATACAGCTTTAATGATAATTCATACCATCATTAGTAACATTATTTGCGACAGTATTTTTTATGTTAAATAAGCTAATAAACGAAATTGTCATTTACTATTTTGATAAAGCGAAAAAAAATTATTTACATGTAATTGTAATTTTATTATTAATAACGTTAAATAAGGATTTCATAGCAAGTCTGCAAGATTTTAGTGCCAGCTGCATCTCTAATATCAGTACAAAATTTGTCCCATTTCGTATCTGACTATAGTTTAATAAACTTTAACCCTTTAAGCGCTTTAAACCCTTATATGGGTTTCTAACACTACTATTCGATTTTGGCCTATATATGCGTTATAGCATATAACTATTTATTTTAATAATATAGTTGCCTAATGAAGTAAATAGTTTGTAAGACTTCTGAAATTCTACATACTTAAATTCAGTTAAAATCAATGTATTATGCTGTAAAAGATAAATCTCCAAAAACAGTTACGTAAAAAGTACGAAGTTTTTACTTAAGCATTAGGCAGTCCACGGCGCATGCCTAATTTCAGGCAATCCAGCGCTGAAAGGGTTAAAAAAAAACAGTCGAGATATATTTAAAATAAAATATTTTTTTGGTGGTAATACTTGGTAATAAAAGCATTATTTATTTATTTTATGTTATAAAAATTATCAGACTGTTGGAAATGAACCTCATGTCCGCGCCGCAAGTCGCCGATGCGATCCTCGGCAACGGTATGTTTACGCACTACGACCGCGCGCACGTCGCGCAGCTCTGCGAGAAAGCGGGTCTGTTACAGCGGGCGCTCGAGCACTACACAGACCTATACGATATTAAGCGAGCCGTGGTGAGTAAATACCTTAGTTATCTAGCTATTTATATATAAGTGGCAGATCTTTCTAGGACCATCCCGAATACCTGAGCGGATCTTTCCGCGCACAGTCCGCGACATAAGTGAATAATGGTTAGAGATAAGGCCTTCGCCACCTCGTATGGTCTAGTATTAGTGCCTCAGCACTCATCCTACTTCACGTTGCGATACTTTTTCGCAGCCATACTAGTCAGCCTCTCTGGTCTCTTTGTGTATACAACAGTGACTAATGAAGTTATAAATGTCCTCAATTAGATTACCAATGAAAAATTCAATCGAATCTAGCGTGCTGCCATGAGTGGTTTTAAATAGTTTCGATGGTGATAATTTTTCGAACCGGCCTAGTTAGCATTGCTGTATTGCAGTTGACGTATAAAAGTCCGAGAATGCTTAGCGAACATGTTTAACCCTCTTTTGCCGGATTTTCACCGTGTTCACGTTTGTTACGTAGCTGTGGTAGTAATATGGTTCTGTATGGACATCCTGAATAATGTGTTATTGTTACAGATACACATTATTAACCCCTAGTCCTTATAAATTCATCATATTTGTTATTGTTTATTGTCATAGAACAGAAAAACCTCAGTAACAGAAAAAAAATATTCGTAACAATTACTGGATTGTAATGAAAATAATAGTAAATAATAAATAAACAAATTTCGTCAATGGTTTTACACTTCTACTGTAAAATTTATATTATGTATTGATTTTTATTATTCTCAGTTGATTTTAATATTTTTAATTAACAGGTCCACACTCATTTGCTATCGGCGGATTGGCTTGTAACTTATTTTGGCACACTATCAGTAGAGGATTCTCTTGAATGCCTCAAAGCCATGCTTCAGGCGAACATTCGTCAAAACCTACAAATCTGCGTCCAAATTGCGACTAAATACCATGAACAGCTGACTACTAAAGCACTTATTGAATTGTTCGAGAGCTTCAAAACTTATGAGGGTCTCTTTTATTTCCTCGGATCCATTGTTAATTTCAGTCAAGATCCAGAAGTACACTTCAAATACATACAGGTAATAACATTTTTAGTAAGACTAGAAATATTTGCATAAGCACTTTTTCTAGTTTAATACTAATGTGTGTAACTTTTTCGATTAGGCTGCGTGCAAGACGGGTCAAATTAAAGAAGTAGAAAGGATTTGCCGAGAATCGAATTGCTACAACGCAGAACGCGTCAAAAATTTCCTGAAGGAGGCTAAGCTGCCTGACCAACTGCCGCTTATCATTGTGTGTGACCGCTTCGACTTTGTACACGATCTGGTGCTCTATTTGTATAGAAACAGCCTGCAGAAGTACATCGAGATTTACGTGCAAAAGGTATGTTTCAAAATAAATGCTGTTATAATATGTACTATTTACGTTGGGTAAATCCACGCGATATGTTTTCATAAAGTCGGCGAACTGCTGCATGTAGGCTATGAATTCTAAAGGGGTCACTAATTTCAGTCCGTAAAAATCTTACATGATAATGACGAAGGGCATTTTGTCGAAGGCAGTTTTATTACTGTAATGTCTAAACACTACTATTGTGCTAGAAGTTTGCTCAAAATAAAACAATCATACAAGAAATAAATCCACGGTCAAAACTTATTTTACACTAATTACTACTAAAAATAATCATCAGTTTCCTGTGAATACATCTCATAGAACAAATTAATTTATTTTCCGAATAATACGAATATTTCAGGTGAATCCATCCAGATTACCAGTTGTGGTGGGTGGTCTTCTCGATGTTGACTGCGCCGAGGACATCATTAAGAACTTGATTCTGGTCGTACGCGGACAGTTCTCTACTGATGAATTGGTAGCAGAGGTTGAGAAAAGAAATAGGTATGTTACCTAACCACATTTTAATTATATTTAAACTATTTGATTTTAAAAAGAAAAACTACACGCTCAAAGCATTTCTTAAAGCAACATGTTTTTATTTTTAGGTTGAAACTTCTTCTCCCATGGTTGGAAACTCGTGTCCACGAGGGCTGCACGGAGCCGGCGACACATAATGCTCTCGCTAAGATCTACATCGACTCCAATAATAATCCGGAAAGATTCCTCAAAGAGAACCAATGGTGGGTGGATATTATCGTATCAAATATATATTATCTTGGTTTTTGAAGACTTTGGAGTTTTCATTGAGTAGTGAGAATGATATCTTTATAATTCTTGGTTAAAGAAAAGCACATCAGATTAGTCTTAGCAACACATACAAATTTAAATTTTAGAATGTGTTTCGCATTAAAACATAAAAAATTTAAGTTCGCACGGTAATTATAAACCCGTGCGTGAAAAATTTTAGTGCGAAACAGATAAATCAAGACTTGCGGGAAACATTAGGTGTTGATGTTCCTCATATTCTACAATTGCACGTTGCACGGGCTGAGTTTAAGCGAGAAAGAACAACTTCCACCAATGACAACCCACGTTCGGAACGCCTTATGACAGCAGTATCATGAATAAAAGAATGGTTAAAATAGTTGAAATTTTTTTTATCCGACCGTCGTGTTACTATTCGCTTTATAACTGAAGAAGTAGATTTCGATAGGGAGTGTCCATAATATTATAAACGACTATTTCGGCACGAAAAAAGCGCTAGGTGCCTAGAATGATTACGGACGGAGCAGTAATAAACTAGACTAAGAATTTCACAAAGCTGTATACATTTGTTACAAGATTCTGACCGCTTTTTGGCTCGATTGATAACTACAAATGAAACCTGGCTTCACCATTAAAATCCTGAAACAAAACAACTGTCCATGAGCTGGAAGAGACTATCATCTCCAACTCCTAAGAAATTTAAAGCAATTCAAAGCATCATTATGAGTTCTCTTTTTTGGGATAGCCAAGGGGTGGTTGGGAATAGCCAAAGGGTGGTTGTGATCGAACACCTCAGTCATGGAATCATTATTACGGGATCTTTATATGCAGAACATTAAAAAAAATGCATGAAATATGTCAGAAATAGCAAGGAAAACTAGCAAAAGTTTGTTTTGTTTCACCAAGATAAGGCTCCCGCACAAGTCCAAAGTTGCGATGGCTGCCATTAAAGATGTTGGCTCTGAATTGATGAGGCACCCACTGTATTCACAGAAGCTCGCTCTTAGTGATTCTAATCTCTTTTGGCAGTTAAATGACCACTGAGATCAGAAATTTGATGATGGTGTTGCAGTGATTGCTCCTATACACCATTTTTTTAGGGGTCAGGACGACGCCATGTTTTGAAAAGGAATTTTTTAAAAAAGATGTGCCAAGTGCATACTTCCAACAACAACAACATTGAAAAATAAAATATGCGAATGTCAGTCTTCAGTGGGTTCTATTCTCGGAGCACAAGTAGTCGTGGTGATGGTAGTGTTTATCGCACCAGATTATGTAGTTACCGCCCTTAATGTTAATTTGTTCACCATAACAGCATTGCTGTGTTCCAGCAGTGATAAATGTGAGAAATAGAAGTGAGTATTATGGGCGAACACGCTTCACCATCTACGGCCTCATTATCACTTAACATCAGATGAATTCGAAGTAAAGTTAGTTTAGACCAAATCGACCCACGGGTGATCTAGCGAACGTGACCCATCTCTGAGATGAAGCTATCGACAAGCGTGCCGAGTCACTGGCAATTAGCCTTGACATTGCCAAGGCTTTCGATAGTGTCTGGCACAAAGCTCTCACCAAGCTTCCGTCAGTTTTTTTGCCTACCCAGTTCTGTGCCTGGATAGCTCACTTCCTGCATTAGCGTAAAATTCATGTCCTCTGACGGATGCAGTTCGCGGCTAACGCCGGCGTACCCCAGGGCTCAATCCCCCACACAGTTTCTTCTGCATGTCAATGACATACTTCCCTTCCGAAATATTCACTGCAGATGACAGTACAGTACATGCAGGCTATCATGGGCACGCAACTTCAGAGCGAGTGGAAACCGAGGCGAAACGAGAGAATCTTCTCATTGAACTCAATCAGGTCCTGGATCACATCCATATGGGGCTCAGACAACTTGGTCAAGTTCAATGCCAGGAAAACTCAGGCGTGTGTTTTCCACAAAAACATGGCCATTCTAACCCTTTCCCACTCTTCAGAACACATCCTTAACGCCACAGAGCAGCGTCACCATGCTCGGTATGGAGGTTCGCTTCGACCTTAATCCGAAGAACCACATCGAATCCGTGATTAAAACAATCACGAAAACTCGGTGTCCTGAGCTAGGTGCGGCGTTTTTTCACGCCTCATCAACTATGTCTGCTGTATAAAACACAGGTGCGGTCCTACGTCGAGTATTGTTCGCACCTCTGGGATGGCTCCGCTAAGTACCTTCTCGATGCTTTGGACATGTTACAACGCCGCGCAGTCCGTATCACTGGCGGTGCAGAGGTCACCAGAACCCTTGAACCTCTGCAGACGCGACAAGACATCGCGGCACTGTGCGTTTTCTTCCGGCTGTACCATGGCGAATGCTCCGAAGAGCTCTTCTTTATCCCACCATCCCCTTTCCACCTTAAAACACAGGAGCGGGACTACAGTGTCATAGACACACCGTCACCACCATTCCACCGAGCACAAAGAAATTTTCGAATTCCTTTGTCGCACTATACCTAAATGGAACTCCCTCCCAGCTCATATGTTTCTGCCTTCATTTAACCCTTGGTCTTTTGCGCGAGGCGTTAAGAAGCATCTTGCGTCGGCGAGTTGAGGGTGACTGATGCAACAACTTTTTGTGGCATTAACCATCTTCGCATTTAGACTCCACTTCCTTTCTTGACCTAAGTATAACAAAAGTCCATAACAGATAAAAAATAATATATGTATCCCTTTCCTCAGGTACGACTCGCGTGTCGTGGGCCGATACTGTGAGAAGCGCGATCCGCACCTGGCGTGCGTGGCGTACGAGCGCGGGCAGTGTGACCGCGAGCTGATCGCCGTGTGCAACGATAACTCCCTGTTCAAGACTCAAGCGCGATACCTTGTGCGCCGCCGCGACCAGGACCTGTGGCTCGAGGTGCTCGCCGAGTCCAACCCCTACAAGCGTCAGCTCATTGACCAGGTACGAAGCTATTTACTATATTCAGATTCTAAATTTCGAGTTTTACTTTTCCTCAATCTTTATCTGTTAAAGTTAAATTAATTATGAAAATCTTTATATGAATTTATGACATTGTTTTAAATGCTTCACTACGCTTTGATGATGGAGTTCCTTAATTTTTTTTTTTATTTACTTAAGATTATAAGCACTATATTCTGTTTAGATTTCCTATACTCTTTTCAGCTCTTTCTTTAAACGTTAATAATAATAAATACTCTTTTCAAGAAATAGCTTCATTTAATAATATCAACCTTGTAATTAAAATAGTGTTAGGTCCTTTAATGATTTGTAATTATAAACAAATCTTGGATTTTAGGTCGTACAAACTGCTTTGTCAGAGACCCAAGACCCTGAAGATATTTCAGTGACGGTGAAAGCTTTTATGACGGCAGATCTGCCAAATGAATTGATTGAATTGCTAGAGAAGATTGTACTTGACAATTCAGTATTCTCGGACCATAGAAACCTACAAAACTTGCTCATACTTACAGGTAAAAAACTTTATTATTTAAAAAACACGATACATAAATTAAACAACGTAGGCTCTATTGTCTAATGTTCTTACACCACCATTAACTAAAATCAATATAAGAAGCATTATAAAATCCGTGTAATATTCAGGTTTAAATATTATATTTAATAACTTTATTTCAATAACTGTTAACAAATTTTTATTTCTTTGAGCAGCAATCAAGGCCGATCGTAGTCGCGTGATGGAGTACATCAATCGTTTGGACAACTATGATGCTCCCGACATCGCGAATATAGCTATTAATAATGAACTGTACGAAGAAGCTTTTGCTATTTTCAAGAAGTTCGACGTCAATACCTCTGCTATACAGGTACATCATTTGAAACAACATTTGATGTGTATATTTCTCTTTTTGAAATCTTTACAATAATCTTTTTAAAAATTAATTGGTTATATTAATAGGAATAACAAAAATAATTATTATGTAATTTACTATTTACAAAACTTTAAACTAAAAATTAATTTATTAAATACTATAGAAAAAAGAAAGCTCTAGATCATACTCTACTGGCAGAAAACCAAGCAAATTTTTGGCATCTTTATGGTTGGCAACCCCTATTTTTTGTGCCATACAGTTACCATCTCTGGGGTATCGGGTTACTTGTTAGATTTTTGCAAATTTCTGTAAAAAGTTTATATACTTTTATTTTTTTTAATAATAGTATTATTTTTGATATATATTTTATAGGTGTTAATCGAACAAGTGAAAGACCTGAAACGCGCGTATGAATTCGCTGAACGATGCAACGAGCCCGGTGTGTGGTCACAGTTGGCTAAAGCGCAGCTTCAGCAAGGCCTTGTCAAGGAAGCTATAGACTCCTACATCAAGGCAGATGACCCTTCAGCTTATATGGATGTTGTGGATACTGCCACTAAACAACAGTCCTGGGAAGATCTTGTTCGGTATTTGCAGGTAAGACGACTTTTTTTATATCTTAGGCAATATGAAATAGAACTTGGTTACCCATTGATTTTCTTGCTAATAATTTAGTAACATCACAATTGTCACACTGACAATAGAACATGTGTTCTCAATAAAAGAATTCTCTACTCTTGATGGTAGAGCACTTGGTATACTTTTTATTGTTGGTATACAGACCTATTTTTATTAATTTATTTATTTCATTAAAGCCTTTCTTGCAAAATTTTATATACATAAGGTGAACTTAATCCCTAATGACATTGATGCCTCTTTTAGTGCTTTGTTTGGTCGAACTATATTTTCCTACCCTTTTCTAATTTTTTTCTCTATTCCATCTTTCCATGATAGAGACGTATAATTAGTGTAGACTTCTGTTTCTCAAAAATCATAATATTTACTTCTTACAGATGGCGCGTAAGAAGGCACGCGAGTCGTACATAGAGTCCGAACTTATTTACGCGTACGCTCGCACTGGCCGTTTGGCTGATTTGGAAGAATTCATCTCCGGTCCGAACCATGCCGACATACAGAAGATAGGTGACCGATGTTTCGAGGACAAAATGTACAACGCTGCAAAACTTCTGTACAACAATGTCAGCAACTTTGCCCGACTGGCCATCACATTGGTACATCTGAAAGAATTCCAAGGTATTTTGAGTGTTAATAACTTATAGGCCAACATAAAACCATTTTTATTTTTAAGAAAATTTAATTTTTTATATTTATTTATTCACAGAAGTTTAATATGTATATATGAAAATTAGATTCAGAAGTGGAAATTACTAAAACAACGTGCAATTACTAATTATCTATTTCCTAAATAAAAACAATTTCACTTTAACATTAAACAACACAAAATTATGATCGATTCACTGATGAAATATAAAATTATAATAATAAAACTATACGAAATACCTCACACAACTTCGAGCAAGAGATAGTTCGCTTTCCTTTGGTACCTGTACATTTATATAAAAAAACGACCGGCGGTGGAGCTCAAAACAGTGTTGTTAACAATTACATAACATACTCATATTGATAACTTCAGGTGCGGTGGACAGCGCCCGCAAGGCGAACTCTACGCGCACTTGGAAAGAGGTTTGCTTTGCGTGTGTGGATGCCGGGGAGTTTCGGCTGGCGCAGATGTGTGGTCTGCACATTGTCGTGCACGCGGACGAGCTGGAGGACCTCATTAATTATTACCAAGTGGGCTATTAATAATATTTTTTTTTTATACAACGATAGCTTCAAACAGGCATGTGGCCTGGTGTTAAGCGGTTACCGTAGCCTATTGACGCCAGCAACACTGGAGGTATCCTTTGCATGTTAAGAAAATGAACTAAAAATTTTTTTTCAAAAAAACAATGACTAGCAAATTCATTACCATCATTATGCTTAACACCTGGTCACAATTATATTCAATACCTGTTTGTTAACTAAACTCTTGAAGGTGTTACAAATACAATTAGGATATATGGTAACCAAGTCTTAGCATGTAAATTGCTATTAAAAAGAAGTAAATGTAAGTTTTACATTAATGTAATTCCATCCACTTCAACACCTGGATGGATTGTCAGTTTTCCACTGTATTTTATACCATTATTTGTTTTTAAATATGCTTGTACTTATTTAGACATGTAAAAGAATTTAGCCCAAAAAAGTAATTATTTATTTTCAACTGCCATTGTCAATCTATTTGACAATTTACATAACTTTCTAGGATCGTGGCCACTTTGATGAGCTAATAAGTTTACTGGAAGCGGCACTGGGATTAGAGCGCGCTCACATGGGAATGTTCACCGAGCTGGCGATTCTCTACTCCAAGTACAAGCCAGCTAAGATGCGCGAACATTTGGAACTGTTTTGGTCCCGAGTTAATATTCCCAAGGTGAGAAATGTTGCTATATATGTAAAACAAAATAACCAAATTTAAGCAGGTACATAAGACCGTTTGTCGAAGAGTTATGACAAAGTATATCCACAGTGTAAATATGTCAGTAGCTTGTATTGAAGCTATTGTCATATTAAAAATTAGATCGTCTTTTAAGTTTACACGTTTGACAACATTAATATAGTGTGATAGAAATCGTTCTTTGTCCAGATTTTCGAAAGAGATTGAAACAATTAAATAGTTTCTTATATCATGGACAGTTTAAATATCATATACTTGTTCCTTAGGTGTTGCGTGCGGCGGAGCAAGCGCACCTTTGGTCCGAGCTGGTGTTCCTATACGACAAGTACGAAGAGTACGACAACGCAGCGCTCACCATGATGCAGCACCCCACCGAGGCCTGGCGTGAGGGACACTTCAAGGACATTATTACCAAGGTCAACATTTTATAAATAATTTCTTTGATTAAATATACCATATTTATAGAATTTTATTAAATCAACTTCACTACCACTATGTAATTCATTTCGAAACGTCGTGAAATTAAAGTTATAGCACAAATAATTTTCCAAGCGATATAGACGCAAAAAGTATCGTTAAAAACTTGATTTTTAGTCTATAGACATTACCCTGCTCAAACATAGTTTTGATATTGTGGAATCCTTAAAATGAAAATTAAAAGTAAAATCTTTACAATCGAAAATTGTCTTTGTCTATTTCCTTTTTATATCATATAATTATTATCTATGTATTGAATTTTATTGTTTTTCTTTATCTAAAATTTTAATAATTGAATGAATGAATCAGCATGTTTTATCTCATCACAGGTCGCTAACATGGAACTGTACTACAAGGCGATCCAGTTCTACCTTGATTACAAGCCTCTATTACTTAACGACCTGCTGCTAGTGCTGGCGCCGCGCATGGATCACACCCGCGCAGTCAACTTCTTCACCAAAGCTGATCACTTGCAACTCGTGAAGGCTTACCTACGCTCCGTACAGAGCTTGAATAACAAGGCTGTTAATGAAGCACTCAACTCGCTGCTTATTGATGAAGAAGATTATCAGGTGATTAATCAACATTTATTTTCGGTATAGCTTGTTTTGTTTAGTTACAGGTTTACATGCTCTTCGAAAGCATATTATTTGTACGTAATATAGTAATGCCAATATTTATACATTCTGATATAGACACGATATGACAATATTGTCAATCATCTACATGTAGATCGCAGTTTCATCACAACTAATATGTTAAATACGTATAATGGTAACAGATCCGGTTAACGTATGATTTTAAAACTGTTCCATATAAATTATATATATAT
>DWQX01000748.1:0-36489 GCA_018245475.1 Pharmacophagus antenor
ATTTTAATAAATAATAATAAATAAATAATTTAAATAAATAATTCTATATTCGATGCAAGTTTCGTTTTTTTTATTCAGTTTTTTTCTTCGGCTTCAAAGTTGAACATGATTATTATGTATTATTTTGATTCACATCATAGCTTCCGTAGGACAAACTTTTAATTGCCTTCGTGGTACAGCGGTTAACCCTTTGCGTTATAGCACGGTGGTCCTCAGTTCGATTGCAGCGGTATTCACCTTGGCGGTGGAGCTAAGATAGTGATTTATGACTGCCTCTGTAGCGCAGTAGTTTAGCCACTTGCCTCGTAGCGGGGAGGTCTAGGGTTCGATTCCCGGGCCACAGTAGTAGTAGAGTCAGAATGGTGGTAGGGTTCTTCAAACCTGCCTGGCTAGCTACCAGCCTCAATGACAATCTGCCGCCATAACAACATTGCTGCGTTCCGGCTATTATACATGTGAGAGCCAGATGTATTCTGGGCGAACACACTTCACCATCTACAGCTTTATTATCACTAAACATCAAGTGAAATCGAGACCTGGTCTTAGCCCATAACCGAAAAAAAATAGTTTTTTTTAAAATCGATTGGTAGCCACCATCCCACTATAGTCAATATACCACAATAACAGCATTGCTATGTTCCTATAAAAGTTTTATGATTTATGAGGCAGTAACAACCACCCTGAGAAATCAGTTGTCGCCAGCGGTATTTACGTACCAATACGACTTAAGGGACTTCAAAAATGGAGCGTACTCCTTCCTTAAAGGTCGGTTCGGTTGTCTATGGCGATGGTGATCACTTTCCATCAATTGAAACGCTAGCTCATGTGCCTACTCTTCCTATAAAAAAAAATCAAATTTACTTTATCAGCTTGTATGTTTATATCAAAACTACTCACACGAAGGGTTTATGCGCAATACGCATTTACATTGTGTTATATTTTTTTCGAATAGTAAAGTTACACGAAAAAGGTCAATGGTTTTTATTTTCATTTCATCTCACGTACAAGATTTACAGTTTTCAATTTTCTTTGCTAAATTCGTATCGCGTTACCAGCGATGTTTTCCAGCCTTTAAATTCATTTCTACAACGAGATCAGTTTGACCCCACACGACCGAAACGAGTAAGTACTGTTGAATAATTCTACGTTTGTATCCAACATTCAGCTGTGTACAACGTTTAATGCTTTGTGTTAAAATTGTGAACATTGCAACTATATCATAACGTCCAAGTAAAAGCTATTAGTAATTATTTAACGATATTTTGAAACCAATTATCTATACTTATAAAACTGAATTTCTGACTGAGTGACTGATTTATATATCAACGCACGACAAGCCGCTGGGCCAAGATGTTTGAAATTTAGAGTGTGTGTTCTTTGTATTGTGAAATTATCCACTAAGAAAGGTTTGGTTTGATATTCCACCCTTAAGAGTGGAATATCAAACTCACTTCACTTAAGTGAAGAAAGTGAAAGTTCAAATTTCAATACAACTTTTTATTCTCTGATTGGATGGAATCGAAAATTAATACATATACTGAAGAAGGATTATTCTTAATGTTTAATTCAAAAATTACGAGCGACGTCTGGGTAGTCTATAAATTCAAAACTATCAATCATTTCAATTTATTCTATAGAAGTTTCCTCTACTAGAGCCACTCTTATTAAGTATCACCGCAAACACTTCGATTGGCAAACGGTGGTGTAGAAATACTTCTGTTTTCGGATTTGACATTGTAGCTAGAGAAAACCCATTTTTTGTGTTAGGGAACAAACCTTCGAAAAGATCCTGCATTCTGGGAGGAAGACTGGATACGTGATATTTTTACCCACTAAAACCCATCGATGATCAGCGACAGCGTAGATCTTTGAGTGGACCGTAGCATCTCCATACGCAACACGGTCTTGCTATCAGTTAAGCACTTATCATGGTGGTGACAAGAACTGTAAACCAGCATTTATATATGCATCTACATAAAAAAAATTATTACACGTCTTGATTTTTCAATTTTTTGTTATTATTTTTATAATCATGTCTAGACTTGTAGCCGGGCTTTCTTGCATGTATAACAGTACCGCCACAGCTCGAAACTGACCCTTACTGTTTGTGATGATTATTTTCGATACGTAGATAATAATAAGTACTAATATAGTTATTTGGAGTACTAAATTCAGTTATACTTATTTCTCTACTATCCCGGGTTAGGGCACCAACTTTCTAACTACTTCGAATTTTGAATTCGCATACTTCACATACTTAGCATTCCTCCAATTATTTTAACTATGTTCTAAGAGCACAGAGTCGCTGGTATAACAAGTACGTGACTACAGAGAAACATCGTTCATTCAGTCAATATGATCCTATAGTACATTAACAGCGTATGAAGCTTTATTACTTATTTGATATAATAGATTCTGTTAAACTTAATTAGCGACCCTACACGAATGTCGTTTAGGCTAATTCCTTTACATTTCTTCTTTGAAAAACAAACTTACAAAACCATTAACCCTTTTCACTCACCAAGGTGTTCTTCGCATCGGTTCTGCGAGTTTCACTCACCATCTTCATTTACATGAATAATTTATATTTGCTACAATTTTTCGTAACCGTGTCCTCTTTTGATAAAGTACCATTAAATCAATATAAAAAAAATTAAAGTAGTTTTCAGTACATGAAAGCGGAGTAGTTGATTTTCTCATTAAAAAAAAAGAACATAATAGTTTAGTAAAGAAATTATTAAATGTTGCTTTCAGATCTTAAAAAAAAATATCGGTAACGATGCCAGCTTTACTAAAATTCATTAAATTAACCCTCTAATTGCACTTTACGTTTGTTAGAAAATTGTTAACAATAAATCAAAAAAAAAAATTAGTAACTATGTCATTCGATAGGCAAACTGTACTAATAAAACATAATAATAGTGTGTTAATAATAGGGATCACTGTGTTGTAAATAGATTAATAAATAAGCACTACATATAATCCTTAGTGAATTATTAATTATTATATTGGATCACCTCAAATTATAAAACGATATTGATATTATAAATCAAAATTCTTCAGTATGATTTCGAAAATTTATTACTAAGCAAATATCTGATCATTAATTTCACAGCTATAGAACAGCTTTTAACGACGATTAATTATTTCAAAATTAAATTCCAACTAATGTCTTATAGAAAAATTAATGTTACATTGTTTGTGCCGAAATCTCTCGTATTTTGAAAGGGTTTAAACATGTTTTGATTGTAATTGGCGACGATCCAAATCAAATATACGAATCTCGTAAAACAAATACTAAACGAACATTACTGTTCTATTACTTTTACCAATCTAACGAAACTTATTTTGACAAAAAAAAAATATTTTTTAAATAATTTTATTACTATTCAAGATTCTAAATAATATACATTACATTACGTGAAAATGAGATTCATCATTCAACACCAATAAGATGTAGTGAAAATGTATACCGATTATGTAACACCACAGAACTCTTTTCTAGTTGAAACTAACCCCTTACCAATAAATTCTCCTTTGTTCGGTCACGTAGTTGTCTAGTCATGAGTTTTCTTTCTATACTTTATGGATAGTACTTAAGTGAATGGTGCCCCAACCAACACTCAAATACATAGAACTTTCGAAGTACGCACTGTTGATGTTAATTTAAGAGATTACACACCTTACACTCCGAAAACTGGTTCAAAACGAAGAATATATTAAAATGATTGTATCTCAGATATTCGCTCAAATAAGCTTTAACAAGTCTGTAATAAGCAAACCATTACAATATATATTTTAAAATAGTTTATGCTCGCTTTGAAATATTTGGAGAAAGTAGTTCAAATCTGCCTTGAAAATAAAGTCAATTTTAGATAATGACTATCTCAAGTAAGTGTGTTTAACTGCAATATTTTTAAATATAATGAGAAATGTACATTGAATTAAAGAACAACACAAATTATTGTTTCTAATTTTAGTTAATGGTATCACATTTCGGTAATGAAGATTAGACAGTGATTGATTAATCACTGTATCTGATAAATGGACCGCTGTATTAAACAGCGTTTTAAATAATACGGCATTAGGTATTATATCTATTAATTTCCACATTGAATATCTAAAATAAGTATATTACAAATGTGTGTTGTACACATTGAAGTGTAATAAAAACAAATATTTATTTAAGGAACGTTGAATATATCTCTTTAAATATTAGCGGTAATAAATTATATTATCTACTATATTATTGTACAAAAGAACCGATTACAATGAAGCAATACCATCGAATGCTTAACATTAGTTATCCATTGAATTAATACTTAGTTTTATTAAATGTAAATTTTTTTACATGGGAGGTGAGAGAACTTACAAGAGGCCGCAGCTTCGTCTACTACCAACTGCGTTACCGGAGTTCCCAGTTAAAAATAGTGTTATTTGTGCGTTAGAAAAAGAATTATAACAATCAGATTAATCAGATAGTTACTAAGTAAATCGGAACTTTCAATAGCCCTAAAGTCATTCTTACTTCGGCGATGTATTACCACGTGGCATTTCTACTTGCATTAGCTAAGATTTTATATAAAGTAGAATACATATATAATAAGGAAACGCCGTACATTTAGTAGATTTTGGTTTTGTCCGATGAACAACTACGGTTATCCTAACATAAAAATAGTAACAGTTGTTGCCCGAAGACTTGTTATTTTTTCAAATATGACTCCAAACGATAACATTCTTTATCTTTGTCCTATCTACCTCACCATTAAATTTTCTTTTTCTCGTTTTTTTTTCCCCCCTTATAGGTAATACTTATAACGAAATAATTTGCGCCCAGAAAGGAAGTAATTTTAATTTTAATTTTGAATTTTGATTATGAACGATGAGAGTAAAAGCCTTCAAAAAAGCTATTTCCTAAAATATAGAAAGTTGAATGAAAAAACAGATAGAGCTATGAAGAGAAACATGAATGTTTGTATTGGATGCTGCTTAAAAAATTCACCGTCAACATTTTGAAAAGCTTTATGTAATACGGTTTTACTAAGAACAAACACTTTTCGGTAATTAATGTGTATCCGGAAAAGCTTTCAGAAAATTGGGGCAAAAGCGATGTGCAAAAATGTTGAAACGTTTTATTTTAATGCACAACCTCCAACATATTATGTTTAAATGAGTGACGGCAGGGTGATATAACGGATGGTTTTAAATCCACCTAACCTTGGAATTAAATATCAAATTCTATATTCTAAAATGTGTTTGATTTTTCTACTTTTTTTGTTGCATCTAACAACGTTGTTTGATACCTTTCTTAAACAAGAAATTACATTCGAGAAGAAAACAATGAAAATGTGTCTGTAAATTTTGTGTTAAGAAAATTAATGTAACATTGGTCACAATGTATAAGAGTCTGCCATGATTTTATTATACCTTGAATTATTTTGTAGTCTATGTAGCCACGACATAACTGTGCCTGCCGTCAAGTAATGGATGCAAATATTATGTGGTTAAAAGTGTTGTAACTGGTAAAGTTGCTGGGATAACGAGTCTCACTCGTCCCGACACTTTTTTGCATAAAAATGTGTAATTTTTGCATAATACTGACTCGTTAATAAATTATTACCGGGTGATATTTTTTTAAATTTTGGATGCAACATTAATCTTCTGTCGTGTCCAATTTTGCGGACGGTCGATGGATACATGTGGCTCAGCTTTTTTATATTTTACGAAAAATGACTATGAATACTATAAATGAATAATAATACATCATCTGATTTTTTTTTATGGAAACACTATTCACGGAAAGCACATTTCTCATTCTTACGCTATTTGTATACTGAGTGAATGAAATTCCTATTTTGCCAAACATATTTATCATCTGTTACGCGTCGACAGATTTCTTAATGAATAAATTATTGGACAAGCTGATTAGATATGTTATTAAAAACCTCTAAGTTAACAGCCTCTGAGGCACGGTGGTTTATCGCCTGTGGCGGTCTCGAATTAGATTCCCAGCCCACAGGTGTAGTGGAATGTCTATGGTCACCTCTCAATGTCAATTTGCCACAATAACAGCGTAGCGGTATTCCGTCAGACAATAATACGTGAGAGAGTCAGAAGTATTCGAACGCGTTTCATCATGTGTAGCCTTATTGTTACTCATCATCAAGTGCAAGCGAGGTCATGTGTTACCTCTAATTGTTTAAAAAAATGGTTAGTAAAAAACCAAAAATATCACTGATTGAGACACCAAATAGATTCAAGTATATTCACCGGGCATGGTATCGATACTTTTGTATGACATATTAGTACATACAAAATGTAGACGTAAATAAAAACATAAATTCACATATCTTTATAGCGCAGCCGGGGCACATAAATTTAACAAATTGTACCAATTTTCAATCCGTAATGTTTTTCGACAGTCGTTTGTATGTGAAAATGACATTCTATCGCTTCTGTCGCGGTTTACTATTGAACGTAATAATTGACGTGTGTTTTGTTGTTACACATAAGTTTGCAATAGGTATAAAATACACTTGAACATCGATCTGAAACGTATCGTTTTGAAAGAGAACTTATAGCGGTTAATTTGTTCAAATATTGCATAGAGTAAAATTTACTGATAGCTAGTGTAACCGAAATTGGATGCTGCAGTTTTACTTTTTCATATTAGACTAAAAAAATTGTATCTACGTAACAAACCGTATCACCTTTGATTAGGATTGGTGTTGTATTCAATTTTTTTTATTTACCCTCATAAAAGTGAAACGAAGCAGAAACACGAAAATGTATTATTCATCAAGCTTTCAACAAATGAATATAGCATCCGCCAAGCATCTGGCATTGAGAATAACGTAAACTTTTTCCATATACAAACGTCTGGTGCATACGTTAGTACTTCTGCCGCGTTTGATGATACTTGAAACTTTGGAAGTAGGGACATTATTCTTTTTTCAAATAAACTTTAAATTCTAAAAAAAAAGAGTCACATTTCACTGTCACTAAATCGTTTCAGTCATGAGATCAATAAACTCTCTTTAATTTCTCTCTATAAATAAATTCATTTACATTTTGGTACTTTTATATTTAACTTACACGGAGGTTTTTATCACTAGCAGTCTGTAATAAAAAACAGACACCGTCCCGCCCATTGTTCCCTCTCTCTGAAGCTTCACGTGCACTCCCACTTGGTTTGTTGTTACGGTTCATTTATTTAAAAAAAATATAGCGAACAAAGGAGACGGATAAATATATAATTTAGGGAGTAATACTAGTAGAGATATACAATGACCACGGAGTACATGCTTTAAATAGCAACTTATTATTCTTACGTATGAAAGTGAAGGAAAATGAAAAATGAAGCCATTATTTTATATAGGACATGTATCCTGATATAATAAATATATCTATCTGGTTTCTATATAAAATTCCGTGGCCTATAGGTGTAAAACAGAAGCTTAAAATAAATATGTGACAAATGTTTCTAGATGAAATCATATTTTGTCCAGGAGCATGAATTGGATTTTTTCATTGTGGCAATTTGGTATTAAGTAATATTTTTTGTTCGTTGAAATCCTTAAAATTTCAATTTATAGATGAGGGATTTTGTTTTGTACAAATAAAAAGCCATAGAGCTTTTTGTAATGTTTTGGTTTATTCAAAATAAATTGAAAAAAGTCATGTTACGTCACTGCTCAGTAGGTTTTTACAGGAAAGCTCTAAATTGTACATAGATATATAATTAAAAATGATAATATTATAACATATATCTTACAGGAAATATGCCAACGATGACAGAATAACAAATGGATGCATGGATGAGTACCTGAAAGTTCTTTGAATCACTGTAAACCATACGCAGAATCTTCATTAATAGCACCGATCATCAATCACATATATGTAATTTAATCACTGACATATATATATGATAAATGCTTTAACACTTAAATTCCTGTTACCATTATAAACCTTGCATATTCATTAAATAATATAAAAACAACGTCACGAGAACAACTAAAATGGTAACTATAACCTATTACACATCTTGTGTTTTATCAATATAAATTTAATTTAGTATTTTTTAATCTGTCAACCGTATTCTCATTACTTAGATATCCAACAGTGCAAAGGGTAAACATTCTCATAGTGAGATATTACTGTTTTCTAACACTTTCGCTGTAGAAGTCCTGGTAATCAAACTGCTGGCATTGAATAAAAAAGGTCTCAGTTGCCAAATACCATCTAGGCTGTGTCTACTGGCATGAGAAGACATTAACATTTTATTTATCAAGGCGACGAGTTCGAGCACTATGGTAATAAAATATGTACGTAGGTTTTAGCGAACAAGTTTGTCGATTTAAATAAATATTAGTAAATAATTAAAATCATATCATTCATAGCCAACTATTTATATCCTTGACATTTATGGAAATGTGACGTCATTGTCAAAAACGAAGATTATACATGATTTTAATTTTTCAATAAACAAGAAAAACAATTACACCATAACATCATTTTTTTCCTACAGCTATAACAAAAGTTAGCTGTCGATAGTTTTAAAATTTGTTCTCATAGTCTCTTTAATCTGACCAAGAACCATTTGAAACTGTGTGGATATCCTGTAGTTGGCTTTAAATTTCTCACAAATATTTATAAAAAGAGGGTGAAAGTGTTTGAGCACTGCATGGTCAAGGGTCGGGAACATGTGATGCAGTGCATGCTCTCCAAATAGAGTGAGTACAGCAAATGCGTTGCCATTTATGTCCTTTCGATCGAGTAGTGCTTCCACTTGGTGTGCGCCCCAATCCGGATTTTCATCTCTGGAAAGTAATATTTTGTTTTTGTAAAAGTTTTTCATATGTGAACATTTACTCTGTAAAGCTCCAGAAATAAGTTATACTTAAAATAATTTATTAAATTAAGTATGATTTGCTTAATGCTATTTTATTTATTTCGAGTTGTAGCAATACTGAAATAGAGACTATACTATTTTCCCCGCTCTGTTGTCGTTCTATGCTACATGTTTATTTAGGTCGGATTATATACAAGTAAGATTACCTTGGCTGATCGCCATCTTTCATAGCCTCTGGATGTTGATGCGCAGCGTTGACTCCAATTAAAAAGAATAACAAGCTACCCGTGCAGACAATCCACAACCAAATGGAAATAACCTTTAAAAGGGGACTGCCGGTAACAATCCTCATCCACAAAGGAAGAATAAAGCCGAGTCCGTCATGCCATCGGTAATGTTTCTTAAGAAATCCTTCTCTGATGAATATCGAAAGAAACCTTAAAATAATCAATGATACGCAATTAAAATTATGCAATTAACATTTGATATAATATTTTTAATAATAATCTTATTATTGACATGCTTTCGGGGAACAAAATAAATTTGGTTGAAATATCTGAAATAATACTTATACTGATTTTACCTTTTAAAATTAAAAAAAAAAAATGTTAACTAAAAAATGTTGTACTTTTTGTTAAACGTCCAAAAGACTTGACTTTAATAATATTTTAGAAGAGATTAAAGACATATCTTGAATTTCATATATAAAATAATAAAAATTACCTTTTAATGAAGCTCGATATAAATATAAAAGGAAAAACGATAAACTCTGTTATAAATCCCAGTTTAGCATAGAGGGGTTTGTCTTTCCTCGGATTAAAGAACAGGATCGGTTCAAATGAGCTGATTTCCATATCCATGAGAGTGTTAGTGTAGAGATGGTGTGATAGAACATGTGATACTCGAAAGTCTCTGAAAATAAAATATTTTATTTTATGACGTCGTCTATGTCAACCAAACGTACAAACCGTCAAATAAGAAGTGCTTACTACAAAATAACTAATGCCTACATAAAATGTAAAATTAGTATAGAGCAACAAGAAATTTATGATTCTAAATACAAAAACCATAACATATAATTGTACAGACGTGTTAAAAATATTTAATTCATATCCATGTAAATAAACAGGCAAGATTTAAAAATCAATTAAATCCAGAAAGAAGAAAATAATATGCTTCTTGATAATTAGTAACAACGATGAAAATAAATTATTAGTTTACCTGTAAGACCACATACTCATATTAAACAGGAACATTCTCCAGTTAGTTTTGCGATGTATAAAATTATGACAGGCAACAGTCAGTAATGCCAGACATGTAGACGCCGTAATATACCACAACTGTGCAAACCAAGAGTTTACAACCCAACACGCCAAAGCGGCACTACATAAAAGTGATAGAAATAGTAAATCTGTTATTAAATCAGTTGTTCTAGAAGCATTCTGAGGGACTTTAGGCAATTCTTTAAAAACTTCTCTTTTTAACGTCCTGTAAAACCCATCTTCCTTGAATGTAAAAGGGGAATTACGCGGCGTTTTTGCATCTCTTGCGTAATATTTTTTAAGAATGTTTTCAGTTGTCGGATTTAAGTGATGAGATTCAAATGCTTCTGTCACATCTGTGCCCTGAAATATAAAATCAGAAGGAAATATAATACATTTACACATTTTCATAAAAGACATTTAAATATCAAAAGGTTTTTTAATGGGTAAGGTAAGAAAAAAAATATTTTCCTGTTAAATAGTATAAAAAACTCTTTAATTTTGGAAAGTATATAGTGATATTATGATTGGTAAAGTTAAATTGGGAATAAAACCATACCTTGGTTAATTCAAGCCATTCTTGCCCTCCTGGGTGTTTTTTCATAAAACTAGTAAGATCATACAGCTTGTCGTGAACTCGCCAAATACCTTCAGCACCGTCATCCAACGCCTTTCCTGTAAGCCACTGCACAGGATCCCTAAATCCAGAATCCCTAAGAGAGGGATATTTCAGTTGTGGAAAACTAACGTGTGTTCTCTTTTCTTTAGCCCGTTCACTTGCAATATGATCCCAATTAGATTCCAATGGCGCCATAATACACTTATGGCAACAAATCTTCAGATGAATATATATCTTTATAATATTTAAACCTTAGTTTATTATTATTAATATTTTAGCCATAAATCTTATGATAGAAGAAAACTATTGTCTTGATTTGTACAAGTGACGAAAGACGTTACGTCTAAAGATACAAAGTACTATCAAGTAACAATATGAACTCGTGTTGCTTATAGTACCTCGTCTCAAAACTTAGTTATATGAACAATCAATGAATAAATAAAGCAGATGTACAATTATACATATACATATTTTGGTTAGGAAGGAAGAACAGGACCATATTAATACTATTACTTACGTTTTTTTTTTAATAAGAAACAAAATAACTTTCGATATCATTATTAAACTTATATGTTGTCATGTTTTTTTTCGTGGTACTAAATATCTTTGTTATTCGTTTGTATCTTTCAAAGATATAGCAGAGTTTGAAGGTCATCTATATATATATACAAACATTTAGTTACAAAGAAACAGTAACTCTAAAGATTTGGAAATAGATCCTCGTATTAGTGACAATGCCGCCTAATAGTGATTATTTAGACATTGCTTATAAAAGGTCTGTAGAAAAAAAGACTCATGTAAGTTTCCCTCAATTAGTGTATCCTTCGCTTAGAGATGAAGGGCTCAAAGATCCAGTTCAATGGTTAACTGGGAAATCTATGGATGATGGAGCGGAAGGTTTGTGGAGAGTTCATGATGGCTTATACGACTTTAAAAGTTTTCTGGCCATTCATCCCGGTGGAGCAGAATGGTTGGAATTAACTAAGGTAATAGAATGTATTATTATTCGACATAAAAGAGATACTAATTAATTATATTTTACCTATACTCAAAACATATATTTCTCTTTATTAATCAACATCGGTAGACCTTTCCGATTTATACTTATAATTATTTTTTATTTTCATTAATGAATAAATATTTACGTTATTTAATTTTTCTAAAAGAAAATAATATTTTTTTTAGGTGTTATGAACTTCTAAGTGTGTTCGAAGTTTTTTTTAAATGCAGTGTCGTTTGCTCTTCATTTTAATAGCAATTTTTGAGAAATAAATAAACGCATGAAAGTTTTTATTTCATTGTGTCATTCCTATATAATTCCAGGGGACAGACATTACAGAAGCATTTGAAAGTCACCACTTAAATCCAGCAGTTAATAAAGTACTGGATAAATACTATGTTAAAAAAGCTGAAACGCCTAGAAATTCTCCATTCACTTTTAAAGATGATGGATTTTACCGTTCTTTGAAAAGAGCTATCTGGGCGGAACTTCAAAACGTTCCAAAAAATACCCACAAAAGAACAAAGAGAATTATTAATGGGTTATTAGTTACTTTTATAATAACATGCGCTATATCATGTATTGCTAAGAATTATTGGGTTGTTACGACGTCGTTTTTGTTAGCATCATTAAGTTTGGCGTGGATGACAGTTGCTGCGCACAATTACATCCACAGTAAAACTAATTGGAGGATGTATCTTTTCAATCTAAGTATGTGGTCCTACAGGTATTTAGTATTTGTCACATAATGCTATTTACAATGTTAATGAAATAAAAAAATAACATTTCCGGTTTCCCTTCAGAGATTTTAGAGTATCACATGCACTTTCCCATCACTTATATCCAAACACGCTAATGGATATAGAGATAAGTGGATTCGAGCCGTTTGTTTTCTGGTTGCCGTTGAAAAACCGTTTACACAGCTATGGACATCTTGCAATAGTATTTCAGTTACTAGCTTCTGGCTTCATTTTACCAATAAATTTCTTCAAAAGGTGATATTCACTTTTTCAGTTTATTTATGAATAATCTTCAGTAAATCAAATGTAATAATTAAAAACAATAAAATTCTTCAAACGGTTACTGTACGAGTAACTATTCTACATTGCTTTCATTACCAATTGATTGCCGAAATATTATAATTATATTTTATTTACTAATTTTACTTTTATAAATTAACAGGTTCATCTTAAATTTTTTGCGTAAAGATTTTTTCTCTAACCACTACGGCTGGCACGATGGATTGTGCTTTTTAACACCAATATGGATGTACATCATCAGCGGCTGTAGTATCTATGACGCACTTATTATGTGGTGTTGGATTATATGTACAAGCAGTTTTCTACTCTTTACCATTGGATCCAACGCAGCCCACCACCATCCCCTTTGTTTTAGAGATGGAGATGAAGTGGAGTAAGTTTGTTTTATATTTATATTTGTAAATCAACGGTTTGTTCCTTGTTTTGTCAAAAGATTTATTTCAATTTTTTAAACATTTTTAGGGAAATTACTCGTGACTGGGGATTACATGAAGTAGAAACAGTTATGGATCGCAGAGATATAAATAACAGCTTCTTCAGAGTTATGACGTTTTTCGGTCATCATACATTACACCATCTTTTTCCCACTATGGATCACTCAATTTTAGAGTACTTGTATCCTATTTTCATTGAATACTGCGAAAAATATCAAGCGAAATTTCGTGTTACGACACAATTTGAAATGGCAGTACAGCAAATTAAACTTACAACATTGAAAGTACCGAAAGTACTTGATAAAAAGAAGTAATATGATTTTTAATAGATTATAAAATGTAGTTGCGATTATATGTTCTAATTTGATAAATTTGCGGTCAAATCCTATTGTTTAGTAATTCAATTGGTTCTTAAATCTAATATAGATGGAGTATAAACACATAACAGTTTTTCACTGCAACCAAGATAAAATAAATGAGATAAACAATATTTGAATTTTGCAAAAATTATCCTCAAGTATTTGATTTCCAAAGGGATAGATACAAGCCAGCAAAGTAAGATGCAAATAATTATTGCTAATACGTTGCTATTGTAAAATATTTTAAAAACTTTTTACTAAAACTGCACGCTCTGTTTACACGCTCTTGATCACATATGTAGACATCTAGTTTTCAGATTTACATCTCAATGCTTTTAATAAATAGAGGAAAATCTTTAAAACATTGCTATTGTATTATTTCTCCGCTTTTTGTTATTTGGCCTCCGATAAAAATAAAATAAATACATTTAATTGGAATTATGAAAATTATCCCTTATTTCTCTTTTCTTAATTAAAAATTGACCTTAAAGATGTTAAAAATCCGGTACACCAATGTTGCTTATATCGCAATGTATATAGCACATTTATTTTTATTAAACAGTTTCAACACAAATCATCACATTTTGAATTATCCTATACGGCTATTCTCCATTTCTTAACAATTGTTTCCATATACAAAAACAAAAAAAAATCTTTTGTTACATGATCATTCTGTTATTATTTTCTTTGATCTTTGATTCACATTTATAAATTTATGAAAACATGATAAGTGGGTTGAGTTTACTTTCGATAACCCACATTAACCTCTCACATTCATTTAGTCGCACTAAATATGTTTATTGGTTGCAAAATATTAAAGTACTAGTTTTTTCTGAAGCAATTTTGCTTTATATTATAATTAAAGAAAGTAACTACATTCTACACATTGATCTTCTCTTCCTGCTGCCCTTATCATATTTTAGTACTAAATTTAGAATACAAATACGCTTCTTTCATTATTTTTTTCATTTAAAAAAGGTTTACAGTTACGTCGTTTCGGAAATACTGTTTCGGGTACCATTACATACTGCAAAGAGCTTAGCTACTGCGCTACGTGTAGAGTGCATTGTGTATATCGATATAACCAATTCTAAAGCTCAAATTGATTATATGTATGAATATTAGTAGGTGAGCTGACGGATCACCGGATTTGTGAGCCAGTTCAGGTGAAGCTGTTATAGTCGTCAAAAAGACTAGCAGCACAAACGTCCCCGAACCCAGCAGCAGCACCAGCGTGTATGAATGTCATACCTGGGGCCCTTGCTGACTTATTGGTTGTGAAGACTTTACGATTAAATTTATAATATTGCCGTTTGATTACAGTTCAGTTTCACTTTATTTCGTTAAATAACTAATATATGTATATGATCTAAAATATGCAAAGACAACGATGACAACCAAGACAAACTTAATATTACTTTTAGCGGGAATACATATATTTTTTGACACATGAATGTGGTGGCAAAGTTCAGTGGAATACTTGGAGATAAATCATGTATTTAATGATTAAAGCTAAATATTTAGAATTCATTTATCCATCCCAATAAGTAAAAGTAACAACATTATTAATCTTAATTTTTTTAATTTCTCATTTAAAAATATAACATTAAGTAAATGAGGATTTTATTATCTTCGTGTTTAATACAAAAGTCTTCTAAAATGATTAAATGAACATCTAAATCGAACATTTAAATCGCTAATTAAAAAATTGTACAGGATATAATTTATGTAATAGATTATTACAGTGTTATAATTTACAAATTACATTTATCACTTTTCTTGAATCGTACTATTCTGTCTTCAATTCCACACAATATGCTGCCGTCTTTTTCTATAGCCGCGGCATATATATTGTCCATTGTAACTAGCTGCTCTACAGTATTTCGTTTTTCATTTATTGAAAATATGCTATTGGGTGTAGTAAAATATAGCTTCCCATTAATGTCAGAATTCAATCCATTAATAACATAATCTCCCAAATTAAGTATCTTGTTACTGACTTTTGTGTACTTAAACAAGCCTGATGAATTGGTAAAATAAATGTTTTCTTTTTCATCTAAAGCAATGAGCATGGCTCTCGTTCCTACAAGTTCTGACACCCTTTTGGAACTTCCGTCTTTAAACATAAATGCTTCCTCATTTGGATAAGTAGTGTAATACACACCATTTTTGTAAAACATTTGCCAAATTTTGTGACTAGATGATTCTAAAATATTACTTAGCTTTTCTTTCAAATTAAATTCATATATTCCTCCTTTAGCACCCAAATAGATTTTCTGGTTTATGGAGTCAACAGCCGATGCAAATCCGTCCTTAACGCTGGATATAATATTAAATTCCTTGGTATCTAGATTTATATAACCTAACTGAAATCTTTCATCTTCATTATGTATTGAATAACTGAAGAATAATTGGTTTGTGTTATAATCTATATTAAATTGATAAGGACTATCTAAATCTGTCTTCAAAATTTCCTTGATATGCATAACGCCGTTAATATTAATGCCATGACACTTCTGCTCAATAGCTTGCACTCGAGCCAAAACGATAACAGCTATACAAAGTAAAATCATCTTCTGAAAAATAAAACACAAATTTTAGTTTCTAAATAATTACAATTTAATGCAATATTCAATTAGGATGAAATTCACTGATATTATACAACTACTATTAGGAAATAATTTTTTTTTTAATTATAATTGATAAATATTGGCTACATTAATTACAGAACAAAAAACTTACTTTAGCAACCGAATGCTTAAGCGGTTGGTGCAGAACTGCAAAGGAACCTATTGAAATATTTAAATACCTTATAATAATGATCCGACTGTCGGGTATTAACCTGTTATCGTCTAACCTTGCACATTAAGGAAAATAGTAATTTGTTTCCAATACGTTGACGTTTTACAGTTCTATAGAAATTACTCAAATATCTCCCTATTTCGTATTGGTCTATGTTACTAAGAACTATTTGTCGTTAGATTTGTATTCCTATACAATAATAACATATGATAACTTATGTATATTATACTTGTAGTTAGTCTTTCTAGCTGGAATCTAGGTAGTCTGTAGGTATCGTAGCAACGTGATCATCTTCTTGAAGGTCGCTGTAGAAAGTGAAAACACTGTTACTTAACATCTTACGTGGATTTCATCCGAAATCTTTTATAATGAAATCGAATTTCAGTGCTAAATATAATGAAAATAATCGTTAAACTCTTTGGAGCTTCAATTTCAAAGATAGTAAATATCACAATAAAAAAAAGAAGAGGTCGCTGTAATCTTAATAGGATAAACATTAAGAACGTTGTTTTAAGTAAATAGCAGATAAATACTATGTAAACAAGATATTAGAAGTGTATAAATTAAAGAAGAGAGACGATAATAACTACGACTTTTTGCCTACTTTGGTTTTAATAATAAAATTGTATATCGTGCAATAAATTTCTCGCTTTGGAAGAACTAATCTTGGGCAAATACGTAAAGTATAACAAAATATAATAGGAGCAAAAAAAATAATAATGAATATATTTTTTTAATAGACAGATTGTACATTTCATTTAACCCCTTGACTGCAGACTTTGATAAGCACCAATCGCGCCGCATAGCAAATATCAAGTACGACTTGTGACGTCTGCGTAGGAATGATTTATTGTGAAAATATGTAATCATTACAACGCATTACAATAAATTTAAACAATACGATATATTTCTTTGAACGGAATTAGTATAAATATTTTACGATTATTATTAGAACGTCAATCAATGTCGAGCGCCTATTGACGCTGACAGTATCGAAAGGATTGAGAACCAAACAACATCGTTGAAATTAGTGCTACGGCTTGCTTGTCAGTACCCCATCTGAACAACCCAATTGTCGAGTCTCTTCAATTGTTTGAGCTCTAATCACATGAATGGCAACTTGAAAAAATCGTGTTTCCCAATGAAACTCATTTTACATTTCGAAGTCTATGTCAGTTACCAGAATCGTCCCATTTGGATATCAGTGAATTCACATTTGACTGTTAAGCACTTTGCGTCTACAACGAATAATATGTATAGTACGGGTTTTGGTCTGACAGCATCAGTGGGCCATTTTCCTTCAATAATGACTTACCTCCGTCCGCCTTTCGTTAGGTATATAGTTAGACATGTCCATGAATTTTATAATCAGAAGAAAAACAACATAGCTGATAAAAATTATATTTAATAAATAATTCAACATTCTTGATAATAAAAAAAAACAAATATAATTTGAATTTCTTTGTGACCTGACCAACTAGCATTGATGTATTCTAGTACTTAAAATATAAGAATCAGAATATTTTGAGCATTTGCGTTACACTCAATTCGGTCAATTATGAGAAATTGGGGTCAATAATTAGTCTGTCGTCAATAGAAAAAGTATTTGATTTATTAAAGAATAAAGTTTTTGTGCTTAAAAGATTACTATTTTGGCTATAACTTGTAAATCTCATACTATTTCTTTCATTATAACAACACGGTTGTAGAAGTGTCCGAAATCTCGAGGAAAATATTTTTTTATAGCACGTTCAAATTAATACGTATAACGAAGTATTTGACTATCGATATAATTTTAAGAAAAATTCAAAAAATGTTTCAAGCCATAATACTTAATTACTAATTAGTGAAATATTTCCGCGAATTAATTTTTCTAGAACATACATCCTTACAACGCTTAACGTAATAAACTCCTTCATTTCTGTTTAATTAATTTCGGTTCGTTTAACATTTTTGCCTTAAGTCGTCGACTGCTTAAAATATTTATTTCGCTTCGTTAGGCCAATTACTCAAGTTGTCATTTGTTTGTTTTAGATCCGCGCCTCATAATAGACAAGTCTTTTTGTAATAACACATTTATCTATAATAATAAACTAAACATTTAGTAAAATGGGAAATGTTTTGTAATACTTGTAATTTTAAATATCCGACAGATTTTAAACGGTGGTAAATTAATATGCTAGTACTTTGAAAATTATTTGTAAATTATATAATATTATTTGTAAATTGGCTTCATTGAGACTTTCTTCTATGTTTAGAATTGCTTCTTAATGTATAATTATTTTTAGTAAAAAAACTTTTACAAAATTGTGATAAATATATTATGTCGGTGTCATAAAAAAAAGGTTAAAAAAAATGTAAAATCACAAACTTACAAAAAACAGAATAACTAACAATTTAACTGAAATTCGGAAAAAAACGTGTTAGTAGCTGTTGGATCTTGATTTTAATATTTTGATATGAATTCGATAATCCTAGATACGTTGTCTCCAACTTTGGTAATGAATTTGCGTCTTTGTTCCTAATTAGAAGATAACCACAAGTAGATTTTTGGTATTTATATCTTACTTAAAAACACAACAAGTCTATTGGACTGGTTTAATATTTATTCCACGAGGGTATTGCAACTCAATTATTCTATATAGATACTATTTTATTATTCTGTTTAATTAATTTTATTGAATATATAAGAACTCTATATATAATTTATAAAAACTGAAATAAATTTGATATAGATGCATTATGTTATTATTATCATTAACAGCACACCGAAAATATTTGTTATACGAGTAAAACAAAATATGCAAACTTTTGGTCTAACAAGACAAATTTGCGGTATACATATACAATAAAATTATATCTGTAAATAACTATACGAATACATAAGTAGTCTTCAAAATACACTCTGGAACGTGTAAAAAAGTAACGTGTTCTTTAAGCCACGGATATTTATCCCGAAGCCCGTGTGTGTGATAACAGGAAGTGGCTCACGATTTATTTGCGAACCTCCTACCGTTTTTTACCTTGATTTATATTGGTCACACGAAATTACACCTTTACATTTCATGTCCGAATGTACGTGCGTTTTAATGTCGTCCTTTACAGCCATATTTCCAAAAAGCTTAATATTTAACATTTTATATCGATAGTTATACTTTGAATGTAAATTTGTACAGCTAAACAAGGATAAAAATGGTATTTCTACTCTGAATAAAATAAAATCCAACTTCAATTTCACATAATGTTAAGTTACTTTGAATGTGAATAAAGAAGCGTATTCGCCTAGATAATCCTTTCTCTTATAAGTTTACAGTCGAATTATAAGTATAGTATTATAGACTGTAAATAGGCAATATGAAGGTAGCCTAGCCCTAGTAAAGTACCTAGCCAGAAAGGTAATATAAAATTCTACAACCATGCACCCATTACTTCTGTGGCTTCCGAATCGAACTAGAAGTAAACTGCTACGCCACATAATTAATAATAACACACCACATGTTAACATGTTGGTTATTAAATATCTATAGCAATGATTGTGATAAAAGTTGCAGGTTGGAAAAAGTTGAAGAATCCAGTGAATCGGACAATAATCTAATTTCGTGTAAGTTACTAATGTAGGCAACATAAAAAATCATCTCAAATTAAAAATAAATAATACAAAGTTTTATAATAAATATACTTTCATTCGAAATATTGTATTCATCAAAAAAAAAAAGAATGTAATTTACAATATAGTTAACATGCGCGTGTGCTACATTGGGAAATTATTAAATTATATGTTGTACGCTTTTATTTGAAATGACGCAACGAACGTAAAGGGTGGCACACGTTCAATTAAATATTCCATACATTTGTTTTGCATGTTCAGTATTTACTGTGCGTGTCTGTGTTTAAAATGATTGAAATTCATGTTTTTATTACTTTATTTCTTTTACAATTTTTTTTTATAAAAAGTTGTATAAATTTTACAATTATATCGCCCCTGTTATTCAACATACACAAAAAACATTATTTTGCAAAAAGATAACTACATTAAAACACTAAGTGTAGCGTTTCACGTTTATACACGTCGATTAAAATTCGTATTGCGTGACAGACTACTTAAATAATCGTCGTGTAAAATTTAAAAATTATACTATAAACAGATGTAGGGGTATTCCACGTATTTCGTAAAACATAACTGGTATCTTTACTTCGCGTTCGGCATGTAAAATTAATTAATTGCAATATCACATTCATGATACATTTTCGAACTAGATTTCACTATTTTTAATTAAGCATTATTCTGACGGGCATGTACCGGAATACAAAATTTTTCTTAAATTAATGCATATTAAAAATTGGGACATTAGCCACATCATTGTTGATAAATATCTGATAAGTAATTAATATTGATTTTTGTTTTTTAACTAATTATTTGTAATTTAAACTGATTAGCAAAGACTATGTTAATAAAGGATAATTTTAAAATAACTTTACAAAAAGAAAAAAATATAAGAAAGTAAAAGTTTACTTCGTACATATTTTTTTTTACTGATCTTCCTTTCCTTGGACACATATTTTTGAATAAACTATAAAAATTGATAGAAAAATGAATTTAATTTGGGAGTTATGATTCCACAGACAGGAATACCGACTAAGTTTTACAACTCCATTTTTGCATTACGACTAAAAGTGATGACAAACTTTGAGAACGCGAAAATTTTAGATTGGCTATTAACATTGGTTTTTTTAATGCTATCTGATTAAGTAATCCATTTAATAAGCAATAAAATAGAATTAGATTATAAACATTTAGTCGCTGTTAAACCAGCCAAACATTTATCCCTCTCGCCTGGATTCTAATAGCACATTTACAGCGTGGACGTGATTCGGAATTTAAATAAGCCTCATCGCATTGAAACTTATTTGGATCTTAGCATTCCATTTGAATCGCATCTATTAAAATTAACAGTGTGGCGCTCAGTTATTTTCTTTCACGCACACAAACCGTCCTGAATAAAAATGCGGATGATGATTCATTGCTTTCTTGTTATAACTGCCTACCTAATTTCATTATTATTATTAATCTATTAAATTTGTTTTAAGCTGATATTTGAGAAATGAAAACAGTTTCTGATCATCCACTTATTTATAACCTGTTAAGATGGTAATCGCAATTTGGCGTTTTCCAAAATATCTAAATAACACCACACTGTAATGAGCTGGCGTTTCACTTACCATACCATACTATGTAAACATCACGAACGTAGAAATATACCGTTTCACCAATTTTCATACTTATATAATAATACGTAAAGAAAAACTATATAACCCTTTTTTACGAAAATGACACGGTCAGAGAAGTGTCAAATTTAGAGCAGATAAATTTTAAACGATGAAGGGAGGTAGATAGCTAAGATTTTTAATTATAATGTTAAAAATTATACGGTAATTATGTATAAACTCCGCCGCAGCTACAGTTTTGGCGGTTTTTTAAGTGCCGCCAAGCCATGCCTTCGCATATCTGTCCTCGCGGGGGTAAGGACAGGTTATTTTGAAATTGCACCGGCTAAAACCCACGATATTCCAACATCGCCACTTTACGGAAGGGTCACGATAACTCTTGCGTACACCTCCGAGACCCCACCAACGCCGGCCGAACCGTGCAGCCCCTCCTCAGGGGGCAAGTAAACCTCCCCTATTCCCTCCTGGTAAGGTGCGCTGGAACACAGCGCGGCTTCCTCTCTGGCCTCTTACGGTCAAATGGGCAACGGACCCCCCTGAGTCCGTCACCCAGAGGCCATGGGAGCCGAGAGGACGAGCACCTGAAAGCACTAGTCCTCCAAGCTCCCTGCGGCGGATCTGGTCTTAGGCTCCGCCGCCAACCGTAATTCGGCCGCGGAAGGTAGGATTACCCCTTCACCCCCGCAGCCCCACCACCGACGCATCTGTGGTGCGACACTGCTTAGTCGCGGAGGATAGGGAGAGCGGCAACGTAACACCGTCACTCCTCTCCCTGCGCGACTCCACCACGGCCGCAAAGGCAACGAAATGCACGCTGCCCCCGCGGCCCCTAGGCACTCATCCGTGGCAGACTCCCCAAGCCCGCCTGGAGTGGCCTCCTCGGGTCATCCCTACGCCTCGGGCCGGCTGGGTAGATTCCTCTTCGCTTCACCGTGGGTGACCAGGCCACGGTTACTAAGCCCCTAAGCCACAACAAGGCGGGAGCCCGTTGGGGAGTTTTTATGTACTAACCCAACCTAACCTATAATTTTTTATGTTCTATAAATTTTCAGATATAGAGGTAGAGTATAATATATATCGATAAACAGAAGCAAATACGGGACAATATCTGCGAGATCAGTCGGGATTAACGTGAAAACAAATAAACTACATAGCTGTAAACGTTATAAAATTTTCAAGCCTTATATTTTTCTCTGACACATTATTCTTACTTCACGCACCTGCCTAAAGTGTTTATTGGGAAAGTCAGGTCGTTACCGACGGACGAACCCTTTTATAATTCTGTACTATGGTTATCAGTGCGAATAACAATAACAATGAATAATTAACAAACTAAATTTATATTTAGATGCTCTAAATTAATTTCTGTAGAATTTTATGATTTATATCAAACATCACAAGATAAAGGAAAATAATTCTCATGGCTTACACGAGATTTTTTAGCTCTTTATATGAAAATATATAAAACAATAAAAATTACATTTTTTATTTATAAAATATATATAATTTTTATCACGGTCAAAAATGTATATATTGTAAAAGGTTCTAATTTAATTTATTACTAGACATTATCCAAGGCTGTTATCATTTTTATAACATTATAGAAATACACAAGATGATATGGAATTTTGTATGCAATTATCCCTCTTCAAGTTTGCTAGGATAAGTGTAGGCAATGAAACCAGTGACCCACATAAATAAATCCTTCAAAACGTATCTCATTATTACTCCCCTGGAGTCAATGTTATGACTTGTAGGGATATATGATATGACTGCATAGTTTAAAAGGTTTTTTTTAATTTTTTCTTTTCAGATTACAAGTATGCTGTTAACAGCAACTGATAGTTGTAGAACTTTTGATATTAAAAACATGTTTTCAATAGTATTACTTTAATTGATATATCCTTACGCTCATCTTCGGCATATTAACTGATTATCAAGTAATACGTTTTTATTTGAAAAGTTACTCGATCTATATGTATATATATATATATAGTATTTTCAACTGTAATAAAATAAAACACTGTATCTGTCTCAGTTTTTCTTCCTATCGCGAATGCGTTACAATTTTTATTTTATATTACTTATCTACAATCTATTTAAAGATTGAGTCATTTAATTTGAAGCAAAATAATCGTGCAAGATTAATTATGACCAACTAATTAATAATCAGGAGTTTTTCTCACAAACTCTAAAACCATGTTGCTGTCTAAAATGATCCATTCTGTATATATTTTTTTTGTTTTGACTTATTTTTAAAACCCTACTAAATACTACCTAGAACCTCTCTCGTAGTAAACTTAAACAGTTAAAACAATTTATTTTTTTAATGTAACATTTTCAATTTTATAGTCACATTAAGACAAGAAGCTCAAATTCAATTGCAATTAGATTGAGTCCAGTTAAACTTTAAACAGCTAACTTTAGTAAGTTTTGATTAATCCAGTCTTAACTTCGGTCACCAACTCAAATCAGCAGCTTTATAAAAGTGCATTGAAGGAAGGAAGTTAATCTTTGGGAATATAAAAAATTTATCTAATTATACCTCATTTTCTATTGAGACAAGTATTCAAAATCAATACACTATGTTATACATTTTGTAGGGAATCAAATTACGAATATTAGAGAGAGGGTTGTCATCCCCTCTAACTAGTTCTCACTTTATAGTGGCGGACGGGCTGAGTAAAGTAGTGGCCTGGTTATCCATAATGAAGCGAAAGAAACCAAACCGGCCATACCAAGAGCTGTGGTTGGTACGAGATGGACTCCTCTATGGCTTGAAGAGCTCACCTTGAATGTGTAGTGAAGGCTAAGACGGCGTACGGTGAGCATGGCGCCATTTGCCATTTGCACTACCTTCGCTGCCGTGGTAGAGTCTAAGAGGGAGAAGTATATCAACATTGTGACTCGACGCTTGCCCTATCCTTCATGACTAAACGCTGACCTACTGTAGATGTGGTAGCAGTAGACCTGAGGTGAAAGACTGTCCTGATCTTTCGCGGCTTAATTTAGGTAGGTGGTGGAACATAAGACCAGATCCACTGCAGAGAATTTGAAACACTTGTGAAACACTTGAAATTCAAGTGCTCGTCATCTTGGCAACCACGGCCTCTGGGTAATGGACTCGGAGGTTTGGTTGCTCATTTGAAGATTAAACACAATAGTAGAAAGCACGCTGTATGTACCATCGTACATTTCCTGAAGAAGACAAGAGAGGTTCACTTCACCTAAGGAGCGACACGGTGTCGCCAGTGCTGGAAGGGTCGTGGAAGTGTAGGAAACCGATTCCGTGGTCCTACCGTAAGGCCGCGAAGATGGAAGATCGTCGGGTTTTAATCAGCGCAAGTTATATATAATCTGTCCTATCTGTCCTGCCTTACGAGGGCAGGTATGCGAAGGCATTTACCGTACATATACCATTTTTCCTACGATTTAAAAAATTTTCTTTATTTTTTAGAATGAATTGGTGCAAATATTGCACGGTACACCTTTGTCATGGGAAACTATATTCACTTTAATTATCACATCTGTCAAGTAGGTTATATCATTATAAACTAAAATAATTGCAGTTGCATTAATCATATAGAATATTATGTACAGTATTTCTCATATCTCATGATATGTTTCAATTGAATAGTTTAGTTAAAAAAATATTCCCAAAAAAGAAAAGAAAGCTTTAATTATGTTTAATTGCTTTGGTTTTTCTAATAATCAAATACATCCTATAATATATGCAATGCTACTATTCATAAATTATTTGCACGTGACAAATCGACAAAATGTTATAAATTTATTCCACAAAGTATTGGCAAACAAGACTTAAATAAATGGAGGCAAATTCGTATAAAAACCGCTGATCCGATAATTTCTTTAGTGATAGATGTATTTGTAATTGATATTGATAGCTCGTATACATGATCAATCGATTATTTATTGAATATATAACTAAGGTAGTACACCACCGAAAAATATATGTAACAAGATTAATAGAGCTTTATGTGCACACTGTTCTTTGCTAGTAATTTATCCCACTAAAAAATAATTATTATCAAAATAAATAAATGGGCAATAGCGTGTTGGACTCGTACCGCGGGAGATTTCATACCATAAATGCCTATAAAATCACATTTCTTGTAAGTATGATTTTATTTTTACTATTTGTTATTGTAGTGACAATAGACATACACAATCTGTAAATATTTCAAAATTCTTATCACGGTTCATGAGATAGAGTCCGCGGACAGACGGACAGACAGGTAGGTAGACGAACAGACTAAGGAGTCTCTATAATAGGGTACCGTATATCACCCTTTGAATATGGAACTATAAAAAGGAAGAAAATATTAAGATTGCATTTTCGTTTCCTTTGTGTTATTATTGTTTTAGCTATAGTAGTTTAATTTGCTATGGTTTCGTTTGTTCTTCGCGTTCCTTTTTATAAGTTTTTTTATCGGTTATGAGCTAACACTTCGACTTGATTTTACGTGATGTTAAGTGACAATGAGACCGTAGATGGTGAAGCGAGCTCGCCCAAAATACATCTAGCTTTCGTATCAATAACTGCTGGAACAGCAATGCTGTTATGACGGCAACCCCTAACCCTACCACCATCAAGACTGCACTACTCTTGTGACCCGGTTAATCGAACCCGGGACCTCCATGTTACAAGGGAAGCGGGTAAACCACTGCGCTACAGAGGCAGTCAAAACCTTTCGTAACTTTTGACTGCGGTCCGAACCTATCATTAGCACGAAGATGCCTCAAAAAGTGTAGTTGTAGTGTGGAGATGTAGGTTTTTAACTAGTTAATTTCTGTAGAAACTTGTTTTGTTCTCTTTTCATTTCCCGTCGCTTTAACATTTATAGAAAAAAATATTATTGATGACACGGGGCACACTATTTTTATTCAAGCTATAATAGTTCTGCGATAAGCATTTATGATATTCCGTGAAATATTTAAGCCCTACAGGTTTAAATACAAATATAAATAATTACAGAAAAATGTTACATACATTTTTTATATTTAATGCCGCGATAACCCGTTAAAATAATTTAATCGTTCATACTTCAAACGCCTGTCACAGTCATGAATGCAGCCGTATGTAATGTATGTTTAAACGTTTAATTATTACAATCAGATACAATGTTGTGTGATATAAATATATGTTTAAAATGAAATTATAGCAGAGGAGAATATAGTTTATCTAATTTTTAATCTAAGAGTGACGTAGTAAATTAAATTTAAGAAGTTAATGAAACGCGATTCTTCGTTGTGTTTCAAAGCGAATAAGCCTTCCTATTCGCTTTGAGACCTGCTTTTGTTCGAATCTTGAGTGTATCTGCAGGGCAAGCCCAAGCACTCATAAAACTTCAACATAAAATAATAATAGTAAATGTGGTGATTTTTCCATTACTTTATATTTATGATCGTGTTTAAACTCTGTAGCAATAATGAATTATTAATTTCAGTGTAACGTACCGCTTAAATGGAATATACCGGGCTTTCGGGCTTGTGTGGGAGTACTGTGACGGCGAATAACATAAACCTAGTGCACTCTTAGAATCTGTATTTTTTTTTATAAGTATTCAATTTTTTAGAGAACGTATTGGTAACAAAATGCGTATGCATGGGTCTCTGATTCTTGATATCGATATTTGCATTAAAATATCCCACACTCGATATGTGAAACCTTACTCAATATTAAGTTAAGACATTGGACCTAAACGTAATAGCAAAATATTTTTTGTTTTATTAAATGTAACGTTAGTTAAAATACTCATACATTTAAATGTTATCAGTAGTAGTAGGAGTAGAAGTTATATATTGATATTAAGGAAGAAGATTGGTTGTTACGATGATGAGATGAGTTTTTACTCCTGGTGAACCAGACCGTTTTTAAATATTCATTGTAATTCTAAGCATTTGCTTATGCGTTAAGTTGAAATTGCTGCAATAAAAATGTAACACGCACCCTAATTTATACCGGCATTACAGCAATTTCGTACGTTATAGAAATTGACTATTTATTTTACGTAAGATGTGACGAGGAAATTTCCCTTTCCGCCTTTTAAATTCAATTATGGTGTTTACGGCACATCCGGGTAACAGAGCCTTATTATACGCAGGTAGATTACATAACGTTAAATACGATTGTATCTAATTGGTAATTAAAGCATTATAGCACCGGACCTATTAATAATATTTAATAGATTTGTAGATTGTTGAATATTTCCTGACTTAAAAAAGTTCATAAAATTAACTCCTCTAAAATCGGGTAGTTCATTAGACCCCAACATTTTTAGATCGATATCAGTACTGCTTAATTTTAGTTAAGTATTTGAGAAGTTGACTCTGAGTCAATTGACAAACATTGATTGTTGTACAACAACCAAAACGGTGTCTCTTGCGAACAGTCGACAATAAATGCAGGGATCAAATAACTAAAAAATACAATATTAACGAAGCCTAGAAGGATTCACAGAACGCCTATGGAGCGTTCTTTGATTTGTCAAAAGCATTTGATTGCGTTAAGCATTATATATTAGTTAGGAAACTACAGCACTATGGTATAAGAGGGGTCGCTTTGGATGTTCTTACTCCATATTTATGTAAGATGATTTATTGATTTACCTCGCTTAGTAAAAGGCAACCACAATATAGTATTGATTGCAGATGACACACCTTGAATACTTAAAATAAATCGACATCAATTAGTCCTTGACGAAATGAGCAATGCTCTCTCAAAAATGATGCATTGGTTTAGTCTTAATAATCTTTTGATAAATAGTTATGAAACTAAATGTATAAGATTTTGGAAAAAATTAAAAACAAAGCTAAAATAAACATAATATTGATAAATGAGGAATTAGAAATGGATGATAATGCTTTCTTTTTTGGTATAATATTGGATTCTAAATTACAGACGGGTTCACGTATAGAAAAGCTATCGAGTATATTCAGCTCCGCAGTGTACGCCATAAAGAAAATAAGCCAATTAAGTGACGTTATACCTCGAGATTTGTTTATTACAGTTATTTTCATAGTATCATGGCGTATAGCATACTATAATGAGGCAGTGCTGCGGACATTGATAACATACTCTTACTCCAGAAACTAGCTATTCGGGCGATCTATAAGACCCAGGGGTCACTAAAAATAAATTTATAGAGACAAATATCATAGCTATATATTTTTATAGATAAACTTACCATATGTGCATAAAGAAAAAAACAAATTTAAGAAAAATTGTGATCTCGGTGACGTAAATCTAATAAATTAAAATAAACTAGCCATGATCACTATTAGGCTTTATAAAGTATCGAATTCATTTAAGGGTCAGTGTATACGTTTCTACAGTAAGTTGCCAAACGATGTAACTAATTTATTTATGTAAAAAGCATACTATTGCCTTGACGATTATCTAAAGAATAACACTTCTGGAAATGAATTGCTCTTTTAAAATGGTACAATCTGTATTTTTAAATTTTGAAAGTACGATCACTAAAAAAAAGACAAACCATCCTGAGCTTATTGTCAATTCTTCTCAGACAAGGCCGCGTTGCGAAGTGACAGTAATTAAAATATGACTATTTAAAGTGATTGTACAGATCCTATTTTATAAATAGAATTTGACTTTGAGCTTGAGTTTAAGAAAAGATTAGTGAGCGGTCTGACTTTTATTCACCTAATAAGAATGCGAGATTCTTGTATTCGATATTTATAATATAAGTATATTATGTTGATCTTTAATACTAAATTGTATTAAAAATCCTTTACCAAGTAATTAATCTCAGTAACAATATTTGAAGTTTAAATTTAAACAGTAACACCTATTAAAAACTTTTCAAAGGATCTGATCGATTGAGTACCAATTGGAAACAGCTTGATTTCATATAGATTTATGTTAATGCACCATTAAGATAACTTTTATATAATATAATGTAATAAATGAAAGTTCCAATGAAAAAGACATCCTTCCGTAATTATTTCTTATGTAACCTAAAATACAACTCAATATTTTTTTTACTCGCAAAATATGAAAGATCAAAATATCTCGTCTCAGTTCAATTAATTAATTTCACTGTCAAACTGCCTATTATCTGAGACTCAGGCGTTCAATTTACTCTATTAAGAATTATTTCAAGCGAAGAGCGAAATATAAAAATAAATAGCAAGGGTGAGTCAGACTCGCAATGCAAAGGCTTCCGTACTGTATAAATAAAATTTGTAGACAAGGGAGGCAAAATGTTGTAATAGATACTAACTCATAATAGCCTCTCACGTATACAAGAACTGAAAAAATTCCATTGATTCTATAGATGGAACTGATTTAAATATATAATTTATTTTATTTTAGGATTCTTTGGTATATTTTCATATTTTGTTATTTGTTGCTGTAGTGGCAATAGATATTTACAATCTGTGACAATTTCAACTTTTTACTTATTACGATTCATGAGATAAAGCTCGCTGACAGAGGGGCAGATAGACGGCAGTCTCAGTAATAGGATTCCGAATGTTACTCTTTCGGTGCGGAACCTTAATGAAATGTTCATAAAAAGACAGCCCTGCATATAAACACCTGTAACATTAGTATCTATATAGTAACTTTTAAATTTTAAACTAATATTTTGCTGCACGTTGTCAGTTTTCGTTATATCGAGAGAGAATTTATAAAAACTTACAAGTTAGTTATGTAATAGTATTCGAATTGAATATCCTCAAAAGATTATACGAACATGTTTTGCAATGTGTGATCGAAAATAATTCTTAAAACGATCGTTTATACGTTTTCATTTTATTACATACTTCATCATAAAGTTTTAAATTGAAATAATAATAATTATTATTATAATAAAAACGTAAATGGAATAACTGTTTAATTCTACTGCCAACAATAATAATAGGAACTAAGAAAAAACGAATAACTTGTTTTAAAGTAGTAGCCATCGTACTGACACAACCCTTCCTACACCTTTGCAATCTCTTGATTTTACACTTTGTCATCTATTGAATTCCAATTACGTCTCTAAAAGTATTTTCCCATATTTTATTAAACAGACCATTACCTCTTTTTATTTAGTCTAAACTGTACATGTCGACTTAACTACCCTTTTCTTATGTTAAATATGATATTATATATTACAACACAACGATATTAAATATGTCAATATTTTAAAATATTTTATAATAAGTCCAAAAATCGCATACATGGAACATTCGTTATATCACTAATACAAATATTGGAATACTGAGCTGCTACTATTGATGTAATCCAATTCATTATGCTAAGGACTCAATCTCTCTCTTCACCAGACATTGAAAGCGTGATTAAATTTTAAGAATGCCTTCTCATCGAATATACCGGGGATATTTAAAAAGATATGGGGAGGAATAACAAAAAACATTTTGAAACTAAAACGAACACGGTGAATAAATAAATAAATAAATATCGTCTAACGAAAATCCGCCAATTTACATTACCAACTAATGTAATAATACAATTAATAAGAGTATGTTTATTTTCCATTAATTATAAAATGTATGATCACAATGTTTCTTCATCGGATTGTATGAAAAAATAAGTAAATTTTATGAAGTTTTCACAAATTAGTGCATCAAAATTTAGATAACTGGTGCTCGTGTGGCTTGTATATATTACCGACACAAAAACATAATTTTAAATGGTACATATATTTGTTAAGCTAATATCAAAACAAGTTTTAATTAAGAATGCAGTATGCCATAATAAATATAATTGTCAAGCGATATTTAAAAACGTCTGAAATTGACTTACAGAACAGATTAAGTGTAAATTTAAAAATAAGTATCAAAATTTTAAATGGCCGTCACCTGGAAGGTAGCTATCGTTGGCTGCAGGCAATTTACTCGTCCGCTGGAGAGCCATAAAATTTTGTTGTGAGTTTTACGGCCATTATCGATAGACCCGTTTTTATATTTCATTCTCCGCTCCACATGGCAAGTTAATTGAACGTCAGTGGTCCAAGGAATGGGGCATTAGTTACTAATGTGTCAATAGCCTACGCTAAATTGTACTTGTAGCGTCAAACATAATTTCTTTCGTTGTTCAAACTCTAAGCAAACTTTATTAAAACAGCGATCTTAAATTCATTCGGTCATGTATATACCTATATAATGACAGATAATAGTATATGTTTGTAATATAAAAACAACAGTATTTTAGTTAATTCATATAAACATACATTACAAGGTACTTATAACAAAACCAATTTTTAAAAGGTGTGTGTTCGTGCTTTGTTTTGGCTAGTCTGCGAAACAGTTTCACCGATTACAACAATTATACTTGTATTTAGTTGCACACATAAACATTAGAAGTAATATAATTAATACATCTCAAGTTGAGAAAATAATAGGAATTAAAAAGGGTGAAATTTTTAACACTATAGAAGAATAATAAAAATATGAAAAAAAAACTGAAAGGGTAACTGTCTTCAACAAGTTCAACTAGTAAATATTACAAAAAAAAACAGTTTTTGCATGGCATTAAAAGTTCAGTTAGTCCCATCATTTTATAAAATCATGTAAAAGAATACAAGTTTTAATATATAACTTTTGATGACTATCGAATCAATATTGTATTAATATACATCATGTTATCAGTTTTCTCATCACATATGCGAAAATAATAACATTTACAATTTACTCCAGACAAAAAAACGGTATGTGTTTATAACATCAATTTAATTTTTAACAACTTATTTCAAGAATTGAAAATTCACAATTAAAATCAATTTATTGAAATTAGACTATTATGTAGTACTTTATCACGTCATATTGTATGAACAGTGTTCTATTTCGCCCACCTTCACCGCTATGCTCCAGCGATAAAGAACAATCAAAACAACCACAGCAGTACGCGTTCCTTAACTTTTCACAAACAATTAAAAATTAAGCACCATGCAGAATAATCCAGCGTTGGAGATAAAAAAGGTACCATAAAGTGAACTGTAATGACATATCAATAAAAAATAAGAAGGATTAGTCACCACAAGAACTAGCCATCTCCCCTCTTGGACTGTATATTATTTGTACCAATTAATACCACGATTATTCTATGTTATGTGCTTTTGTTTGTAACGACTTACAAAGTTATTCCATTCATTAAAGCCGCTTACCATTAAGATGGACAAACATTTGTTTAATTCCCTACATACTATATTATAAACAGAGAATTACGTGTTTTGTCGCTATTGTACATTAGGACGGATTTAGAAGTTCTATTATGTTTTATTATATTCACACTAAATCCAGTATTAACTAATGTAAAGGTAATCACTGGAACAAAGAATTATTGTAGCAAGAAAAGATGATTACAATCTTATGAAAGTTCTTCTCCACTCGCCATGTCCACATTTGGAACGTTTGAATACCGTCGATGTAATATAATATATACGTATAAACTGGTTGAAATAAACTGACTGTTTAATGCTAACACGCTTAAACAAAAAGAAAACGATTGATTCAAAAAACGTATTATTAAGTAAACGGCTACTGTGTTTTTAATTTAAAAAAAGTTAAGTATTTTTACGTCAGCTGCTCCTTCGGTCTTCGATTAAAAATGACGTAATACTACGTTAACGGCTAGTAATGAATGATTGGTGCTAGAAGATTATGATGAAGGTGAAAATATTATACATTTCGTTTTCATTGTGTCAACATTACAGTTGAAACATTTCGTGAATCATTAGTGTTAGATGACTTATAGAATTACAATTACTCTAGAAGATTGATTTAGTTTCAACGTCTAAGATACTTGGAATTATATATTTTCAATTAATAACTATAAAGTGCACAAGCTTCAATTTGAAATGCATAAAAGAAGGATAATGTAAGTTTGATGTATGCGTGCATGCAATAAAAACTTATTTAAATCATAACAATAACGTAAATAGTATTACATCGATAATGAGAATGCCGATTTACATGTTTAAAGAACAATGGAACTCAATGTAACCTTTGTGCAGTTTACACAATTATAGCAGAGTAAGATCAAGGTGTTAATGTTATTATGTACAAAACTGCAAAAGGTTTCCATTAAACAAATCCGGAAAAGGAATACGTTAGGAAGACGTGAATTGGAGTCAGTTAAAATAATTTAAAAAGCTTAGACTACAATAAATATAAATTTCTTTGAGTATTTGTAATCAGTAATCACTACAACTTTTCAACCCCGAATTGTTTAACTTGTTTTATCTATAATTTTTAAATACAGGTAACCTCTGCAGAAATAAAAAAAAAATTAAAAAAAACTAAAAAAATAATAACAAACAAGTAAAAGCAATAAATAGAAAAATCCTTTATTGTAAGATGCTGAAAAATAATAACAACAATACTAAAGTCGTGTTCATAAATTCACTTAAAAAAACAAAACTAAGCGTTAATTACGTTTACTTTATCTCATACTTAATATGTAACATATAGAAAATATTACGGATACGACGTTTTTAGTCCCGAACAATACAGGAAGGCTGATCTCTGTAGCATATGTTATTACCGAAGCTGAATCGAATATTGAAACATATCCTATACTGCCGAACATTGAATATTTATTTATAAAGTAAATGAATTTGAACTTAACTATGATAGAAGACTTTAAACGCTTATATATTATAGTCAGGAATGTAATTCCATATTCATGCCATTTTTATTAAACTCGGGAAACAGAAATGATTTTCCCCGTTAGTGTCCATCTCATGGTATCTCAGTATCGCAGCAATTCCTCCCTTCAACGAAAATTAGCTATTAATTTCCAACAGCACTGACGATGTGCTCCATTAAACGCTTCCAGTATATTATTAACTACATTTTTACGATCATTGCTCTTATTACTAAGCATTTAGTTATTAAAATAGTACTTCATTTATGGAAATGTTACGTTTGTAGCTTATTTACACTAGTGATTATTTCAGTAATCGTAATTAAATCATAAATTCCAGTGTAAACAATGTAAGACTTATTTAATTTAAAATTTATGATACATAATGTTAAAATTTGTGAATTCTGTACTCTTTTAGAATATAAACTTTGTCTGTGCCGAGTCCCGCAGTTGTTCTTTCTCGCTTGTATTGTAGCTGACGTCATTATTTAATTACAATAAAACATTAACAACTCAGTGGAATACAGAGGATACAAGAACGAAACTGGTTTCAGAGTAATCATTTCAAGTTTTTTTCTTTTCTATAATATGAGTAAAATTATCATTGCAATATATTTAGCTAGATTAGACTATTATAATATATTTATATAAGATCTCATTGTTCATAAGAATGGAGTAATGTTCTTTGTTTCTTTCCTTCCGTGTAAGCGTCCAGTTAGGTTTAATTGCAATGTTATTAACTGTGTATATGTATGTGTAAAGGGTGTTGGAACTAGATATTACTTAGGTAATAATATTCCGTGATAAACATCAATCCGCTTAGTGCGGATTGTGTGCAAATATCGCATATGTGTTGTCGATATATGTCAAATTCCTCGGCACATTTTAGTTCATAAGAAGTTAAAATTTATTGGGTATTGATTGCACGCTCTCGTAGAGAACTGCATAAAATTCAATCACACTTAAATTATACTATCTCCGCTTGAAACGCTTTTTGCTCTTTAAAATGTTTTAACTTTACCTTAACACAATTAAAAATCACTATCGAACTCCACCTTAATTCCATAACAATGTGTCTTGATACTGGGAAATTTTCTCCGAGCCCTTTTCTCCCCAACGTAGTCTGCTGACGCCCACTGGTAATTATTTATCGTCCGTTTTGAAAAACATTGTAGTGCAGAACACTAACCATATACATTGAATACACTTTTCACGGGAAACAAAAAAATATTAATAAAAATTAACCTGAACAATTTTAATAAATGTGGTCATATATTTATGTTTGAATAAAAAAAGAACAAAAAATATAATCGATATCTTTCATGTTAGCCACAAAATAACTTTTATTTTAAAAATGTACTTGGATTTAAGAGTACATTTAAACATTCTTTCTTGATTTAGCTCACTTGTCACAGTAGAATTGTTGTCGTCAAAGACTTAAAAACATTAATTTAAACAAAAACGTGTAAGTTCTTAGCAGAGTTGAAACTAACGGATAATATATAGTTGTTGACCGTGAAAGATCAAGTAACGTAGACTCTACAGAGCAAAACGCAACACGTTGGCTCTGTAATTACTTTAAATAATTTATAGTAACAAATAAAAATAATAATACAAAATTTTCTTAGAACCTTTTTGATAAAATAATACTTATGATTATATTCTCTAAGATTAAAAATAAACATTGATGACGTACTAATCAACATCTAATAAAATATCAACAATCAAGTCTAAAATGCAAAACAATGATTAAAAAAATAGTTATCATTTTAATCACTGACAGCAAAATATCAATTTGATTGTGAACTTGTGAACCCTCATTTTTTAATCATGCTAACGTGGTCTCATGTCTGACCTTCCATGAACCCCTAGGGGTTCACCAGAACCACTTTTAGAAACACTACTTAAAACATTAAGCCAAGCTTTTACATATTACAATGTTATTCAATAAAGTTTATAACAAAAATCTTCGTTTGCCTCCATGGCGCAGTGGTTTACGCGCTTGTCTTGGAACGCGGAGGTTCCGGGTTCCATTCCCGAGCTACATGAATATGGATGGTAGAAGGGTTTTACAAACCTGCCTGACTAGTTACCAACCTCAATGTCAATCTGCCGCGATAATAGTATTGCTGTAAACACATGTGCGAATACAGCTCGTCATCTATGTACTAATAGTCACACAGCCGGCCAAAAGTTTGAGACCACTTTGTACACAGGTTATAATTTGCAAAATATTTTAAATCTGCGTATGATAACGTA
>DWQX01000749.1:0-36487 GCA_018245475.1 Pharmacophagus antenor
CTGTCCGGTATAGCCTCGCGGTTCATTGCGGCACGCAAGCCCCTCCACCACGGCAAGGTGGCGACACGTCGGAGGGGTGTAACTATTTACCTAACCTAACCATGATTTAACTTGATAATATTATATTTTGAAGGATTATGGGTACATTGCTACGTATAGATTTACTTAGCCTTCTTTAGATCTTGATTACGTCTACTTCAAATGTTGTGTGTAAAGTTGTTTTAATTTTTATAACTACTCAGTATCAAATCTTTATTTTGATAACATATTTTCTAAATAATTTATTAAAACAAAAATAATAATCATATATAGAGTTAAAGAAAATACTTATCTTTTAACCCGAATTACTTAAAAAAAAAAACTACATAGTTGGTTATGTTGAGATTTTCGTTAAATAATCAAATCCATGCAATTAGTGCAACTAAATAATGTGTTCTAGTTAGATGTAACTTAAAATCATGAAATTAATTATATTTATGAAGTCTGTTTCAAAATAAAGTTTGTTTCAAAACAAAAATGCTTTTTAATTATTAAAAGCGATTATTGCTACTTAATTCCTGAACCTACTAGTTACGTTCGGAAATTTGGAGCCAAAAACATAAAGTTTAACTTCGCGCTATTACACGAGCCTAAGTTCTACAAAACGCGCGTAACGTATGCAATTTAAATATTCGACACAACTTGATTAATTGTAAGACATTTGCCAGGTAATTGAAACCTAATTTAATATTTGTGGTAGATATAATGCAAAATAAATATAATTAATCTGTCAAATATTTACGTTAAGTTTGATTGATCACTTTACAACGAGCGGTAATATGAACATTTCCTCTGAATATCGTACTACGGGATATGCCCGTAATTGTAGATTAAAGAGTTGTCATAATACAAATATTATGAAATGATAGTAAACTTGCTCTCAAAAAATGTCGTGCAGTTTTCGAAAATACTTTGACGACCTAAGCCATAGGATTTATGAAATAACCAAGTACATAAATATCTAATATAAATAGAGATACTTAAAATATTTGAAAGTATAGAGTCCAGGAAAGTATTATAACTAAACTGATAAAGTATTTTTATTATTTAATTAAATGTGGTTACAGTTTTCAACAAATTCTATTTTTTTTTAAATATCTATCATTTAACATAATAAAATCAAGACCTCGGTATTAGGTTTTATACATGCGTGTCGTTACTATTAAATAGATGCGAACAATTTATATTTAATTTTAAAGAAAAAGCTCTGTGATGCTATAAATAAAAAAAAATCACCTAGTTGTTTTCCTTACTCTGAACTTTATTAAAACGGCAAATGTATAAGTGACTTAACTTCATAGTTAACGTTATAAAAATTGATTCTTTGTTCCGTAAAATTCCTGTCAATAATTAATAACAAGTATATTAATTACACTAATTTATACAGTAATAGTCAATTTCATAAATCATCTAGAGACCTGTTATAATCTATATGTAATGTTTACTTTATTTGATATTTTCACGTCAATTCTGATTAAGTGACAAAAAGATACTACGAATTCTTAAGGCGATTTTCTTAAGTTTATGCGAAATAGTGAAATAAATTTCAAGTAATACCGATAATCTCTATTAACTGTCTTCAAGATGGTATGTGTGCCCTGCTTTATAATACCAGTTTTATTGTTTTTGTGGCACAAATTTATTCAACCTTACGTATTGCGTTTTTGGAATCCTTGGGCTGTTAAAGACGCAGATGGAAATGTAAAAACAGAATTCCCATTTAGTTGTGAAGGCGGAGTATGCTCCTATCAAAAGAAACAACTCGAGAACGAAACAAATTCTGAAGAAAAGGAAGCTAACAATCTACTTCAGCCAAAATTATCGAAACAAATATGATTAATAGTAACGGACGGATACTAGAACATTCCAAATATTATATATCTAGAGTGCCCAATAATAATAGTTTAAATTCTATTAAATTATAATAATTGTTATTTAATAAAACAATGTCTACTTTATTACCTCCAAAATATTCGAATTTAAAACATAAGTCCCAAAACCCATAAGAATTTGTTGTGAAAGCTAATGATCATTACTTTAAAATTTAAGTCAATTCTATTGCTGCAGTAAATCTATAAATCAAGAAAGAATATACTAGACTGATTACATTGAATAAAACACCAAATGTGTAAAAAATATGTGCATATATATATTATTTTAAATATGTTATCTAAAAAATTAATGTATAAAAATCAATAAATACAGTATTATGATTTTGATGTATTAAATTAGGTGTAATTACATGTTTAAGTTTTGACCATTAACTATGGTTCAATTTTTGAAAAATACTACAGCCATGATTTCAGACTTTATATTAATGAAAATGTTTTCTAATTTTTCCAACAATTAATTGTTTGTTTAGTTTTCTGTTTCTTTAGTTTAGGGATTAGGGAAATCCTTATCTTTCAAAACACTGTACCCTCTAACAGTGAGGCCAAACCAATTTAATCTATAACGAATTCATTAAAAACTCACACTACCACTATAATTTGTTGTTACCACAGCTCTCTGTATACTGCCTGGCTGACAGATTTCAAAGCCACAATTATAGGTTGTAAATGGTGGCAGGGTTTTATTATAACCGGTGCCGTCAATGTCAATCTGACGCTATATGAGCATTGCTGTTCTAATAGTCATACATGTATGAACTAGAAGTATTCTAGGCATGTAATTTCACCATAAACAGTCCATTTGTCACTTAACATCAAGAGTAATTCATGGTAATGTATTAGCCTATTACCTATATAAGAAATAGTCCACAATTTGGAACTAACAAATTAACACATTTATTAACAAATTTTAGAAAAGGGGACATGAGAAAAAATTAGAATAAGGTTTTACAAAATAGTTATTTTATTGAAAGAACCCTGCATTATTTAAGCAAAAAAAAACTGTCACGTCTGAATGGATGTTTTATTTAATGTCAATAGTTTTCCTTACATTAAACTAAACAAGCAAATGAATTTACTATTTAACATTACTTTTTATTTCACAATCTTTATTTTATCTGTAACTTGTAGGTCTTATCACATTGATCATTTCAATAACTTAATTAAGTTGCCTTATCTTTTATGCTGAATTTGGTTTGCCACTGGAAAAACATTTCACTAGAGATGTAATTAAAAAAATATATTGGTAATAAGCAATGATATATACTAAGATAATCTTAGACAAAAAAAAACTAACTAATTTTGAATCTTATCTCAGTAACTTACAATCTGAATTTTAACACTAATTAACTAATATGCAGTATCTGCACTGTTGTAACATATGATACTTTTTTTTTAAATCAGTTCAGACAGGCAGATACTTCATATTGGCACAATAGAAATGTAGACAGCATTCTTATATTATCAATCATGCATACCAATTTTAAAACCATCCAAAACAATGTAAACTAGACAATAGAAGAAAAAAAAACTTATTTAACATTTTTCAACTCCACTTCAAACACTAGAGTCGAGTTTGGTGGAATGACTGGTGGTGATCCTTTAGCACCATAGCTGTAAAGAAAAAAAAAGAATCAAATATTTTGTACTGAAATAAAATATAATTAAAGTGAAGAAATAGAGTAAACTTACGCCATAGCGGGCGGGCAAATAATCTTCCTCTTGCCTCCGACTTTCATACCAGCTACTCCCACATCCCATCCACTAATTACCTCTTTGGAGCCCAATCTGAACCTAAAACCGGGGCCCTTCAGGCAGTTATCAAACATTTTATTATTTTGCTTCATGCGACCCTCATAGTACACCTAAAAAAAATTAACACATATTATGGCGAAGATGTCATAAAATATATATATAAAGAAATTTCAAGATTGTTTATTTATTGTAAGTCACTACTGAAAACAAGATTTATTAGTAGAGTGTGCCAGAAAAATAGCTTGTTAATAATGTTAGCAAATTGAAGTTATTTTTTTTTATAGTCTATTCTTGTTTTACCCATGATTTTCAAGTTAAATAATTTTTATTAATCTGCTTTATGCTAAGAAAAGCCTAAAATAATACTTTCGGAATCATATCCATTAGCAAAAATAGTAAAAGCATACAAATATAAACATCTTTAGAGATATAAAAAACACATCTTTGCTTACCATAACAACCTTGCCCGGTTTAGCAATGGGTCCTGAGCCTACTTTGAGGTCTTCAATTACAACTCCACCGCTCAAAGTTTTCTTTTCTTTCTTATCAGCTGCCTTATCATCTCTTGCCTCTTTCTTAGCTTCTGGCTTCTTTTTTTCTCCCTTCTGCTGCTGTTCTGCATTTTTTTCCTTATAAATGTAAAACAACATTTGAGACATTAATATGCAAGGGTTTTATTATAACAGAAACTTTTTACAATAGGTGTTTTTTTCTAAAACAATACAAGTCGAATTTTAGCGAATCAAAATATTAAGACATAACACTTTTTAATATTAAAACTTTATCTTGACACCCTTACTTATTAAAAATTTATAATTTTGAAAAACATCTAACATACTTTTTCACAACATTATTACAAATTATAGCTCCTCTTGAAAATTATAACCTAAACTTTTAATTTCAAAGACAATGGCATCTGAACTGACATTGTTGACTTAAAAAGATCCAATAATTTGTAACTTACAATGTTGCATGGGGTATAACATTTGTTTAATTTTTTAGACATGAAATAATAAAAAAATAATAGTTATTTATCACCTTTATTGTTCAACCTTTTTTATAGCGGGCCATAAAAACTTATGATGGTGTCTCAGAGAGTGAACAAAAATTTTATAGCTAAAGTATCAGGTTATCCATTTATTTTTATAAATTGAATAAAATGATTTTATAGCATTTTTTATCCATTATTTTATCTAGTACCTATCAATTAAGCATAATTACCCTTTCCTAATTAGTCAGAAATTCAATATTGTTTAAAAACAAACAGAGTAAGTAAATAAAATAGCCTGGCGAACCGCAGGTGAATATAGCTGTTTTAAATTATTAACCCTTTAACTGTTTATGTCGAGTATACTCGTCAGAGTAAATGGAACACTTTTCACAATGTTGAGTATACTCGACGTGAAGATAAAAAAAATGCATTCGTTTTATTAAACTAACCAACTGTAATTATTTTTCCCTGAAAAAAGGCAAATAAAGATCTTTTAAAGAATGTACATTTTAGAATATGTTAGTCTGGCAACCTTTTTTTATTTTAATTCACAATAACTTGTATTAAGCTGAAATAATACATTCAATAATAATTGAATATTCTATGACAAGGAAAAAACTAAAAAAATATTATAAGAAAATTATTCAAAAATCTGGATATTATTTGTATTAACTTTTACTGGCATATAATGAAAAAACTATTAAACTATTCATGAAATATGTCTCAACTTGGTCGTCCAGCTTCAACTAAACCTTTACGATTACTTGGAAAGCATTTTCCTGACTTAGTACCAAGTACAGAAGAAAAGTTAAATCTTCAAACTGTTTGAAAAACAATATTAGAAGAGAATCCAGATATTGGTGCCCAATACGCAAGGTAGCATTATATGCTGCACCTTGCTTCAAAAACTATCATTGCCCTTAATTAAAATTTTTAGTTTAGCTACTTAGATTTCTTGAAATTCAGTTGATCTTTTATTGCTTCTGTTTTCGTTCCTATAATGCATTCATCATGTATTTATTTAATATTTTTTTAAAAATAAAATAAATTTTGTTCATTAAAACATATAAAAATATATTTTCTAAAATAACCAACATGCACCATTTGATTTTTTATCAAAATTGCCTACTTTTATAGTCAGAAACATTTTACTCTGTTTATGTCGAGTATACTCGTCTTCGCTGGAAAATAATTAAGCAGACAAAAAGTTTTTCATATTAAAATCAAACAGTTAAAGGGTTAAAAAATTTACCTTTGGTTTGTCAACTCCATTAACCTGTGGCTTCTTGCCCTGCTGCTGTAATTTCTTTTTCAGTCGCCGCCTTTGTGACTTTGTCAGCTTGGACATATCCACTTTGCTGTCCTCCTTACTAGTGTCCAGCGTTGTGTCAGCTTCCTCTGAACTCTCCGCTTTTTCATTATCCTCCTCTTCCTCATTTTCCTCCTCTTCCTCATCATCATCAGAATCTTCCTCGCTGATCCATTAATTAAAATTCAATAAAAATTATTTAACATTAAAAAGAATTTAGCCATCCATTATGAATATCATCTTTTAACAAAGCACTATTCTTAGTTGGTTTTAAATAAACAGCTAAAGAGGTTATTTTTCATTTTTAAAAATATGTTGAATTTTTTTTAACAAATCTAAAACAGTAACCATTATTAAGTAGCCATACTTTGATAATTCATAGCCTAAATTAGGCAATAGGGACTATGAGTATGTACTACTTAAAAATGTAAAAAGTAAGAATGACATTTACTATTTAATATAGAACTAAGTTACGTCTACTTTCTTCTAAAAGAACTGCTAAATTATTTTATTTTTGTTCATTATTTAAGTTTTTTTAATTGAAGCTATTTATAGAAAAGTTAGAGTTCTATCTAATTATTGTAATAGTTTATTTCATTCAACTCAAAGATATATACTTAATAAGTATACTTGGTTGTAGATGTTAGAAAGCACAACTGCAATATAACTAACATAACTGTAGTTTAGTTTTAAAGATAGTTCATTTGTTTTCTAGAATCTTTAAGAAAAGTTTATAAGCACTATATTCTTTTATATTCTCTAAATTTTCTTCTGCTGCTCTTCTCTGTTGGTTTTCAAAATCAACAAGGATGCATTATTTTGAGAAAAATTGACATATTACACACAAATAATAATAAAATGTAAAAGGAGATTACCTGTCCTCAACTTCAGCTGATGTGTTCACTTTAAAAGATTCATCATTTTCATCAGTCTCTATGTCATCACCATAAAGGTACTTTTGTATGTCATCACCATCATCATCAGAATCAGAGCTGTCTTCAGCAGCCGCAGCACCTGATTTTTTACCTGGCTTTTTATCTTGCTGATGACAACAAGCAATAAACATTAAGTCAAATTAGAAAAAGAAAAAAATGTATTTATAGAAAATCAAGACAAATTTAATACAACTGATAAAATTGTATTGAATTAGTCCAAAATTATTGAAATACAAATATGTGATTTATCACAATCACACAAAACATGTTGTCTTTTAATGGAAAAGAAGACTAATCTAGTAATAATTCACATTTGGTATTATAAAACCAAATAATAAAGCTTAACATAGAGCAAAAAAGATCCTCACTGAAGTTTATTTTGAAAGTAAAGTAACACTTATAAAAAAAAACTTTAGCTTAAAAGAATTATGTATGACTCAAATCCTATTTAAAAAAAAGGTTTAAATGTAGAATTACTGTTTGTGTTCTGTATATGCAACTCACAAGACTGCAAGGGTAATATTACTAAAATATAATAACAATTAACAAGGAATGTGTTAATAATTTTATAATATTGAAATTCAATCATACCTTTCTTATAAAATTAAATTTTTTGCACAATGAATATGTTAATTATATCAATCCAATTCATTTTATCGAATCAGTATATTTTATCGAACCAGCTTGCTTAGATACTATTCAGATTGTCAATTTGTCCACATAATGTGATTGCTGTTTTAGCATTCATGTGTGAGAGCCGGAAGTATTGGTATTGGAAGAGCCATTCATATCATCTACAGCCTCATTGTCACTTAACATCGGGAGAAATTGTGGCCAAGCATAAGCTCATCACCAATATTAAAAATGTGCATTACATAAATGACAATTGTACCTTAGGTTTTTTATTGGCAGTAGACTCATTACTGTTCTCTAGTTTACGCTTGTTTTTAGCTGGAACTAGTGCTGGTACTTCTTCCTCCTCCTCTTCATCATCCTCCTCATCTTCAGACTGATCCTCCGCATGCTCCGTTTCCAAGTAACCAGTTAGGTGGACATTACATTTACCTTAAAAAAAAATAAAACATAAAAATATAACACAAAAAAATAGTATATAACAATATTGAATTCATATTTCAAATATCACGTTTGCCTGTCCTATTGAATATTACAAAAGACTGCAGTAAAGAAATAAATATGCTTTGTTCCAAAAAGATGCCTTAATTTTTTTTTAATTAATTTATTACCAATATATACTTCATTTCCAATAATAACAGAAATAACTCAATTAAAAATAAAGTAAAAAAATCTTACCGTTGGTCAAAAAAGAAATACAGTCTCCAGTTTTGAAGACCAAATCTAGTGGCAACTGTATGCAATTTTTCTTTTGCAATGTGCATAAAAGAAAATTTTTGTCATCAACCACAACCATAACTTGGCAAGCATCGTTATCGCCAGTTGAAATGTCCATTGCTGCATTTGTTATATGGAACGGTTTTTCCACCACTTGGGTGTACCGCTTGTTAGGTTCCATGATAAGTCCTACAAAATTTATACTCATATTAGTTAAAATACTTTAGGTACTTAACTTATTTTGGTTATAAGATACTAATCAGACTTCTAATTCGCCAAAAGAACCTTCCCTTAAGTATTTATAAGTAGGATTTAAGGCAGTTTGTAATAATATATATTTTTTAATTTCGGTTACACAATAAATAAAAAGATTGTTTGTAATGTGCATTATAAAAGGAACTACTGCTGAACTAAATATTTGCTTTAAATTAAAAGCTTCACATGTCGTCATGCGCAAGTTTTGTTAAATCTAAATTCACATTTAACTTCCCAATATGTTTAAATTTAGATATACATTCAGATTATGTAATTATAGTAAGTATTATCATTATTATTAAGTTGACGACAATTCATTTTCGCTATAATGGTGCTTGCGTTACTTAAAAATCAATTCTATCAAGCATGGTAGAAATGCTCGATTCATCGAACACGTGGTAACAAAATATAATCCTATACTTTACTATCTTACCCCAAAACATTTTGGCGCTTTTTTCAGACACAATTTAATTAATATAAAATGCTTAATAATCAATATTTAAAATAACACTGAACACTATTATTTGCTAAAATCTACTTTCCACAAGCCGGCCACACGGATACAAAGCGGCAAAATTAACGAAACGAAATTGAATAAAATGATAGACAGTAGACACCGGCTCGTACCAGTTCTACCAACATAAAAAAGATATTTCTAAGAAAATTGTTTTATCGATTTATAAATACAAATTTTCTATAAAGCTTCTACTCTAATATGCCATGCGGTAGTATTATTATTAATTATGCACATATAAAAAAATAATTTCAAAGCTAACTGATATTACATTATAAAAACATTTACCCTTAAAGATCTTACTGTTAAGAAAAGATTTGGTTTTAAACCGCATTAAATATTTTTTGTAACAGTTTAAAACCTGAATGCAGTACAAAGTCGATTTTATTTTAACAAGCTGTATTCTTTTTGAATTTTGAAATATGGAAAAGAGAAATTTAAAAAAAATACGAGTTCATGTGCATATTACAGTAATTAATGAATATTTCTAATAATGTAATGTAATTTTTCAGTTTTTATTCAAAAATTAGACACTTTATATTTATTGTGAAAATAGTTTGTATATTTATTCATCTGTATAATTGAATAATAAATATAAGGTTCAATTTTGTTTGCAATTAAATGAAATATAGACACTGGTCATAAATCTCAGAGTAGTGATTAATAAATAATATTTTTATTAAATAATGTAAGGGCTAATAGTCTCATAACTTTGTTGTAATGTTATAGCTGTACTTGACAATATACAGCCTATAACTATTAATATTAGTTGAAATATTTTGTCTTTGCCCTATTTTTAGTCTGTATCTTAGTTAAAAGAAAGAATAAACTTTTATCTATGTTGCTGTGAGCTCTTTTCTGTTAACTGTCAAGTGTAGGCTGTTGTGTTTTCATAATGGTAAAATATTATTTTAATTATATCTTTAGATATCTTATCCATCTATTGTATATTTAATGGTTATTTAAGTAAATGAGATATATGCTTTTTAGAGTAAAGTAAGAACTGTATATTTCTTACTTAATTTTATATTACAGGGACGTGTAAGGACTAAGACTGTCAAGAAGGCAGCGAAAATCATTATTGAGAAATACTACACCAGATTAACGCTTGATTTTGATACAAACAAGAGGATATGTGAGGAAATAGCTATTATCCCCACTAAACCCCTTCGTAATAAGATTGCAGGGTAATTAATATGTTTAAAATTGATTTTTTACACAAAGTTTCTATAGCGTTATTGAAATTTAACATTCATGGGAAAACAAGTAATACTTATAAAAGTTTTTCCCATGGATGTTTAAATTTTTCTTTTGAAAGTTTTTCTATTGGAAGTACAATAATTCTCTTAGAATAAAGGTTGAAAAAGCTGATTGATGTTAGCAAACTTATCATGGATAATATGAACACCTAATAGCACAAGTAATATATTTTTAATATGGTCAAATAGTCTATTCATCTTCATACTTTTTGTTAAAATTACAATTTTGAGACCAATTTTAAGAATAGTAAAAACTGAGGGATGAAGTAATTTTTTATAGTCAGTAAATTTTAAAAGAAGTTTTCTTTATTTAATTTTTGTTTGATACTTATAGGTGTAAAAAAATTTTATTATAATATTTTTATTGGGATAAACTGTATGTTACATGAGTTAACACTTATAGAACAAAATAATAGACATAAGATTGCAAATGTAATGAAGAAGAGATTGGGTAAAGAATGAACACTAGCTCTATTAAGTAAATTTATTATATTTAATTATTTACAAATTTATTGCTTGAAAGAAATAATTGTATTTTTTAATTGTTACAGATTCGCTACACATTTGATGAGACGTCTTAGACATTCTCAAGTGCGTGGTATTTCAATTAAACTGCAGGAAGAGGAGCGTGAGAGGCGTGACAACTATGTTCCAGAAGTTTCTGCTCTTGAGCATGATATCATTGAAGTTGATCCTGATACAAAGGAGATGTTGAAGATGCTTGACTTCAACAATATCAATGGCCTTCAGTTGACCCAGCCTGCTACCCAGGGAGGCTATGGTGGCAGACGTAATTAAGGACAATAAAAATTAATATCCAAACTGTTTTTAATTTAAAATTAATTTGTGTTTTATCCAATCATAGTCTTTCTTTATTTTGCCATTATTTTATCTCAGACAATACGATTAATATGTAGATCTATTACCGGAATTTGACGTTTTCCTGACATTGGACCTTGATGGGCATCATTGCCAGGTTAAATCAATCATTAATGTTGAACAAAGGTTAATGTAAAATACGAAGTACTATTTGAAAAAGGTTTACTTAATTTGATAAATGGCGATAATTTAATTACTTTTAACCTAGATATTTACTTTTATGTTAAAATTACGATTTATTTATTTCGTTAATTTAGAAACTAATGCAAATTCTCTTATTTAAACTCAAAAACATGTATGACCCTCATATTGAAGTTATCCCCAATATTTTGGTAATAAAAAGACTACAACAAAATTAAGAATATTTAAGACAACTGCTACAATAAAATGTAAATTTTAAATCAAACAGTTTATAACAAAAATATTTATGTGAAAAATTCAATTACCAATAATAAAACTTAATTTTTCTATGTGTATCCGAACGTATTAATTGTTATGTTTTTGGTGTGGTGTTTGCTTTTTTGCTTTCATACTTTCATACACTTACTCGTTCGCTCACCTACTTCAAGTGTGAATATATTAGTCGATCTCGTTCGTGTTCGGAGCTTGAGTTTTTACGAGGAATATAAATTATAATTTTTAATATATTTATGAGTTATATATATGAACAATATCTTTTGTTTAGGCTTTATTAGATTTACTTTATTATGAATAATGGAATGTACGCATTTGTTAGATAACGTCAAGGTGGATAAGAATTTCATCTTTCAAGATACGATCACAAAGAACTTCAACTGTTCAGGTAAAAAACTGAATTATTTAACATAACTGACCATGTGACATTAATTTAAATTTAATTTTCATTATTAGTGTTCAAATACCCCATATGGGAGGTTAGTTTGAAAAATCAATACAGCGAACTTTAAATAATCAGCTGTTCAGAGAAGGGGAGGGGAGGCGGCATAAGTAATTGCGGCTGACGTGCTAGACTGATGCTTTCCGTATTAAAAGAAAACAAGTTCTAATCACTTCCAACACAAATATTGATTTTGTGTTTAAAGATGAAAATTTTTATTTGACCAAAGAAATTTATTGTTAGCTGTAACGTAATTAACTGATAACTAATATTTCTTACTGTTTCGAAAGGAAAACCGCCACTTGTAAACAGTAAACTGCATGAAATGAGTCATTATGCAAAACATTGAAGTGATAACTGTGTTTCTAACATTCTGGTGTATTGGGTTAATCTTTGATATCATCAGGGTATCTGAAATTTGCAATCAATTTATTCAACTCTTACCAAATTGATATTTTTCAGTGCAAATTAACTATTAAGTTTCAATAACTAATATAGTTCGAATTTAATCATAACAAAGGTCCTTGTAAAAAGAAAATAATATCCATTAGAATCTTAAAATATAAGCAAAATTTCGTATATTTTATATTAATATGTAAGTATTTAAGAAAATATGCTATATAGAAAATACAAATAAATGAAAACTATATTAATTTAGTAGATAATTCAAATTAAATTCTATTGGCCCTTTACAAGCACTTTGAATGTTTCTAATGCGGTTCCTAAAATGTAGTTTCTCCTGTGGCTAGGAACTCGGGTTTTTTTAAATATGTCTGAGCAGGAAATGGTATACCATATTTTAGTCACTATAGAGTAAAAATTTTATTAAAAATTCAGTTGTTTATAGTTTTCACTATGAAAGCCCATTTTATTATTATTATCTGTGTTATCTAATTTCATAGTGAATTTTTATACATTTTTTAACTCGGTAATTTTCTATTAATAATCAATGAAATACATACCTAGAATTTTGAGAACAATATTGAGTTTATAACATTTGGTTTTTGCTGCGATTATGGACATATATTTATATTCATTAATCATAATGTTACATGAGTTAGAAATTTCTGACCCTTATGTGACATAATTCATGATTACCTGATTAAGAAAACAGCACATGAGGTTTCACTGTCGTCGCAAATATTAACTTACATAAAAGAAGCAATATAAAAAAAAATACTGTTTCATAGCAAATGTACGATGAAACTTAGTCACTAAATGTATTCTTTTTAACTTGATGTTAAACCTGATGTGGCAACATAAGTCCTGCAAATTATGAGAATTGACATCTTTGTTCGAATAATATGGATGCTGGAGCTTTATGCCCAATAATATGGGTCAATTATAATTGCCTGTATTATACATGTTACTAACTTCAATGAGAATCGTAACAAAAACATTTTGAGTATTAAAAAGATTATGGGTGTCCAATAAGTCGAGTATTCTTATTATGAACGTAATGTTGACCTCTTAAGTCAATAGCTTGCTTCATTACATATAAAATGAAGACACCAGCCTATGCTTTTCCGACTTACATTCCTTGTAACAAACTTTGTTATAATCTGTAGTGAGTAGATGGTGATTACTAACCATTTTGATTAAAATAAAATGTACATATATTGCAGCAGCAGAAATATCAACATTACTTATACCAGAAATGAACTTACTTATCTACATATTTGTTTTACTCCTCAGAATGTTCAACGTCGGAGCAAAATTGGCTTTGCCTACATTGCGGAGCCATCAATTGTGGTCGATATGTGAGTGGTCATGCCAAGGCGCATGCCGAGGTATCGGACCACCAGTTATGTATGAGCTGTGATGTGTATTCAGTTTATTGGTAAAATAATTATTTCAAAATTACCTATTTATGATTATATGCTAATGATTCTGAACCACTGTCGCGGCGCTTTCAGGTACTGTCATATTTTAGAAATGTCCACTGTAAAAATTATTATGGATTTTTTAATTATAAGTAAGAACTGCTACTATTGTATTACATATTATTTAACATTCAAAATTATTTTATACAGAGTATTACAGGTAAGAAAACAACTTTAAAATTTTTCTTTGTGCGCCAAATTTTGAAACGATTAAGAATGTGTCGCGACAAAAAAAAGTTCAAAATCACTAATATAAGAAAATCTATACATATAACAATACTTTAAGTCAGCCGAATCTGTACATTGACTAATTTTTTAACTGAAACAATTTTCTTTGCATTTTTTGTGCCTGTCTGTCTCTTCAACCGCAAATCACGAATATACTACAAAACAAATTTTCGACAATTTCGAAAATTTTTGGCAAGTAGGTCAACTTACTTTTATGGATTAACATTTATGTTATTTATATCCAGGGAAAATTAAGGATTCCTGTGGGATAGTGAGTAAAAATACGTAATAAATTATTAAAACGACTATTTATATATTCAAGAGGGATAATTTTATTCCAGAAAAAAAAACATTATCATGGAATGGTTAAACTAAACAGAGTAACTTAAACTATGTTTAACAAATTACCATTAGATGGCGCTATCAAAGAACATTTATTTTAAGATATGTAACGTCACATTATGTATTAAATCTAGTACTTTTTTACGTATGGTTTTGAGAGTTTCGTACCCAAAAGGGTGACAAGTATTAAGTCTCCGTCGTCCGTCCTCAGTGGCGGTACTCGCATACAACCCTGAAAGTCCGGTTCCCTATTTATGCAATATAGTGCACTAAAACTAATAATTTATAATTGTTACAAAGTGTAAACACAGTAAAGATAAAATAATAAAAAACTTGAATTTATTGTCATTTTTGATACGGAACCCTTTGTGGTGGGAGTCCGACTCACACTTAGTCATATATTATCGATTAACGTGATTTCCTTTAATTTTGCATTGTTACAGTTTCTACTGTTTAATAAATAATACAAGAGTAATTTAATAAGTTTCGTCTTCCAGTTTTATTATTTAGATTTATTAATAACCGATATTTGACCACTTATTGTTATTACTCATTATGCCAATTTTTTTACTCGTCTACACTTTTTATACTGTCGTGATTTCGTCACTAAATTTATTCTAAACCTTTATAGGGACCTTTATTTATGTTTATGTATTATAGCGTGTACATATCTGCATAACGTTATATATTTTGTTTTACAGCTACAAATGTGATGACTACATTAGCAACGACTTTGAAAATGAAACAATAGTGGAATTGAGACAATGTCTGTCTCATTTGGGCAGAGACGGGACTGGGACAACTAAATTAGAGCAAATCGATGATATTGACGAATTGAATTCTCGGATATTTGACAGCATTCAGAGAGGAGAGCCCATATCGTCCGATGCTATTCCATCTAGTAGTAGTAGCAGGACTGCCTGTGATTCTTCAACGTTGTTCAATAACACTTCTTTATTAACTGATATCAGTGAAAATAAACCAACAAAAGGTTCAAAGGTAAACTTTTAATTTTGAAATGAAGTCTCTCTCAATCGCTACCCGCTGGGCTTATAAATAGTAATTATTTTTTATGGATAAGAGTTTTTCAATTAGATGCGCAGCTTTTTTAAGGTTCCGTATCTAGATGGTAACGAAGGGAACCCTATTACTGTCTCTGTCGTCCGTCTGTCAACAGGTTCTATCGCATCAACCTTAATAGGTACAAAGTTGAAATTTTTAAGGATTTTTCTATTGTTGCTTGAACAATAAATACCGAAACCCACTGATGGTACGAGTCCGATTCGAACTTGGTCATTCATGTAATAACTGTTTAAATACAATCCGATTTTTATGATTGTCTATTATAACTTTGTCTCAAAATTGGCCAATTTAAATATTACAAATATTTTATTTGACCAATTTTGAGGTATTTTATACTAATATAGGGAAAATCAGCATAATTATTTTAAAACCTGTTGATAAAATCCGCGGATTATGTGCTTATTTAGTTTGATTTTGGTTTTTGTAAAAAGTGGTTGATATAAATATTGTAATAGATTGATTCTTTCACCTATTAACCGGGTCCAAAAATTTTTATTTCTTTATTTTCTTCATTTAAATTATACAAATTATAAAAAGTTGAAGACCTAACGTCATCGTCGTTTAACTTCGCAATACCATTTATCTAACCTGATAATAGTATCAGAACTATTAAAAATTGCGTCTTTCATGGATTATAGTATAGTAGTATTTCATCAATGACGGTTATAGTCGTCAAATCCGCTTAACAGGTTAAATGTATATTACAGAATTCTGAAGAACCTGTTAGAAGTGTAAGGACACGATCTCGTAAACGATCTCATTCAGGGGACAGCAATTTAGTGGAAAATTCAATTCAACCGAAGAGCAAGGAGAAAAAAATGTCTCCATCCAAGTCGCAGAGGGAGAAAAGGATAGTGGGGTTGAAAAATTTAGGCAATACGTGTTTTATGAACGCTGTGTTGCAAAGTTTAAACAATATACAAGAGTTCAGCTGTTACTTTAATCAGTTACCCTCATTAGAGATGAAAACTAACGGAAGGAAAGTGTACCATTCCAGAAGTTATACGCGGCAAGAGATGCATGATGTGGTCATGGCGGAAGAGCTTAGGAAAGTAAGTTCCATATTCTTTTGGATAATTTGCCTGTTAACATTGTTATAGATGGTACATGCATTACCAGTGGCGTGTGCCCTGGGTAAGCCCGAGCTCCTTAAGCAATATTAATACATTCACATTTTTCATTATTTTATTTTATTTTTATGGTCGTGTTTAAACTAGAAATTATCATTTATTAAATTTAATGTGCTATATTACTTAAGTGGGTTATGCTGGGCTTTCCGGCTTGTATGGGAGTATCGCCACTGGTAATTACAATGCATGACACCTACAATTGTTTCCTGGTTATGAAATTTTTCATATTATGAAGAGATGACACTGATAAGTCATTAATCTAGTGGTGATGGTTTCTACATGAAAATGGTGGTTCCTGTTATGACTTATGAAGCATAACTCAATTTTGTTCTCTGCTTTATCATCGCTCTGGAACTTAATCGAGAATAGTTTGTTCCCACTGTTACGACTCCGTAGTCATTTTCATGGCAACAGGTTAACACGACTTCAATTTCTCATGATGTTATGTGAGAATTTGGCCGTAAACAGTAAAACGTGCTCGCCCAGACTACTAGTATGTGTGAATGATTACCAGAACAAAGCAATGGTGCTATGGCGGCTTGTCATGGGACTACCTACAAGGAAAGACGCCACGGAGGCAGTTAAACAACAACTCTACCAAGGAGAGAGTAAAGGCTAAGTGGCTGGCAAACTGGTTAAGTGCGGGTTGATGGATAACATGTCTTCCAAAATTGTTTTCATTGTTTATGAAATCATGAAACTACTTAATCCCTATAATGTTTTTATCAATACTGTAGACCTGTTAATTGTCATGTAATGCATTTAACGAAAGGTGTTCTCCCCCTTTTCAGGTATTAATTAACTTGAATACAGGCGGGTGCGGTTCGAAAGCCGCCATATCACCGGAGTGCCTGTTCTTGGTGATATGGAAAGTTGTGCCGAGGTTTCGTGGCTATCAACAGCAGGATGCGCACGAGTTCTTACGGTACATGTTGGACAGGTAAATATTATACATGAACACCATAGGGTTTTATATACATGTCGCTTTAGTACTCATTATTCGTCATATTACGTCATGTTTCACGGCTTCCGAATACGCAAGGCATGAATAGAATGAAGCTGTAAGAAACATCAATAACATTAACATCATTTAAAAATTTGCACATTATGACGTCACGTGGCTAATGTATTTATTTTCATATTATGTTTATCACTTAATTTACTTGTTAACTAGTTAAAAAAAATACGAGTTATTCAATTATGTTTTCGGAAATAAACAGATAAATGTATGCGTAGATAAATAATATGTACATATAAGTATGAATGTATAAATAAATTACTAAATACAGTGTAGAAACTCAATTAGAATTTTTTATTCTATGTACTTTTAATTCGTAATGCTTTTGCAATGAACAAAGTACGAGGGATGTTCATTATGTAGTGAGAATGATGTATATACTTCTTGGTAAGGGTAATATAAATACTGGCAGGCATAATTCAGATATCTGTAATACTAAGAAAGCAAAAAGTTTTCGATTATCTTTTGTTTTTTTTTTCGGTATGTAGTCATGTGTTTGCTTCGTTTAGGATCGTGTTACGAATGTGTTGAAAATGTAGAAAATTGAAGTTCGCGAAGTAGTTTAATACCTGTGCGTGCAAAATTTCAGTACGAAGCAGATAAATCAAGAATTGCTGTAAACATTAGGTGTTAATGTCCCTCCATATTCTACAATTGCACGTTGATGTGCTGAGTTTAATCGAGGAAGAACTTTCACCAATGACGATCCACGCCTGGGACGTCATACGACAGCGGTAACAGAACAAATGTTTAAAAAATTTGAGAAAATTGTTTTTTCCGATCGTCGTTCGTTTTATAGCTGATGAACTAAAGATTTCGATAGGACTGTCCATAATATTATACACGACTATTAGGACATGAAAGAAGTGTCAGCGCGCTGGGTTCCTAAAAGCTTGCGGACGCGCAGAAACAAACCAGACTAAGAATTTCACAAAGCTGTTTAGATTTGTTAAAACAAGATCCTAACCACTTTTTGGCTCGGTTCATAACTATGGATGAAACCTGGCTTCACCATTACGATCCCGTAACGAAACAACAGTCCATGACCTCAAAGAGACCGTCATCTCCAACTCCTAAGAAATTTAAGGCCATCCCATCTGCTGGGGAGATAATGGGCTCTCTTTTCTGGGCTGGCCAAGGGGTAATTATGATTGAATACCTCAATCATGGAGCCACTATTACGGGGTCTTTATATGCAGAACAAATAAAAAATAATGTGATAAATTACGCGAGAAACAGCGTGGAAAACTAGCAAAAGTTGTTTTACTACACCAAGATAACGGCCCCGCGCACAAGTCCAAAGTCGCGATGGGTGCCATTGAAGATGCTGGCTTTGAATTGATGGAACATCCACCTTATTCACCGGATCTCGCTCCTAGTGATTTTTATCTCTTTCCGCGGCTAAATGAACACAGGATCACGACGAAGACTTTTTCGAAAAAGAATTTTATGTTTAGAAAAAAGATAGGCTAAGTGTATACTCCTTAAAGGTGACTACATTAAAAAATAAAATAGCATTTAATAAAAGATAACTGCATCTTAGTAATTCTCACTACCTAATGAAAACCCCACGAATTTCATTAGTTTGCGCTGTTATCTAAAGAAACATTTATAAAGTACGCAACATTGTCATTCTTATGTAGTTTTCACAAGTTTAAAGTGTTGTATTCTACAATGACTTACTGTTTTTTTTTTATTAGGTTACACACAGAGTTACAGCAACTCTTGCCACCTGATCGTCCCGATGTGTTTGTGCCAAGGACTCCCTCCGCTTCTATAGTAACCGCGGTTTTTGGTGGCACGTTGCAAAGTGAAGTTAGTATACTGTATCAAGCTATTATAATTAAACGATGAATTTATTATTGGTTATTGGCAAACATTTGACCTCGATTTCACCTAATGTTTAGTGACAATGAGACCCTACATGTTGAAGCGCGTCCGCTCAGAATACATGTGGCTCTCACAAGTATGACTACTGTTATGTCCGCAGTATGACGTTGAGGGTGATAGCTAGCCAGGCGAGTTTGAAAAACCCCACCATCTTGACTACATTACTCCCATCGTCCGGGAATCGAACCAGGGACATTCGTGTTACAAGACAAGCGAGTTAACAATTGCGTTGCCTAGGCATTCAAAGTAAATATATATTAGATATGTACATAAATATAATGTTTTTGATTGTATTGATTTATTAGCCATCACACGCTTAATTCTTTGGGCCAGTCGCAGCTGCGTTGCCGATCTTAAAGATGGAAGTAGGCTCTTTTCTTGAAGGTCCCCGAATCGAATGGGTCCGGAAATATCGCTGGCGACAACACAATCCACGAACCCGTGGATTGAGTTATGTGTAAAAAATTAAAAATTTCTTAAAACGCACAGTGGGAGATCACCAATCACCTAGGCGGTGAGGTCGGAATTTGGCGTTGTTTCATTTAGCATAATGCGTATATTCCTAGGTGCGCTGCTTAGCTTGTGGTACGGAAAGCAAGAAGTTCGATCCCTTCCTGGATCTGTCGCTGGAGCTTCCGGAGGTGGGGCGGCACGAGGCCCCCGTGTCGCTCACCGACTGCCTGGCCAGTTTCGTGCAGGTTATATGATTTCATTGACATAACTGATTGATAGTTTCTGTATAAACAATAATTTTATGTTAAACTATAATTCATGAAACTTTAATTTTATCTTTAATATATTTAAATGACTAGGCAAACTGAATTGCCGGCGATGTCACCTGGTAGTAAGTGCTGCAACTATACATAACAATATAGCACTTGTTAGGACTTTTATATAGTATTTATTGTAACATACAGCTAGACATATTTATTGTTTCGATTACTTGGGAAACATGCTTACATTATCATATGTGAATTATTAAAATTTCATAATAAGAACGGTAAGCTTTGGTAATAAGAATATCCCCTGACTCTATTCCTAAAAATATTTCATTATAATGTCTTTTACTTTTGAAATTTTATTATCTTCTTATAAACTCGACTTCCTCTAAAAAAAACCTGACACCTTTTGAAAAGATTATTACATGTTTCTTACCAATATTTTTGTAATACACAAAGAGACATGTTTAAAGTTTAAATTAACTTCGATGTTTTTCGTCTTATTCCATTTCAAGGTTGAAGAACTAGAAGACACGGAGAGGTATTTTTGCAGCAGTTGTAAGTGCAAGCAGAAATCTACGAAGCAGTTTTGGATACGTCGGCTGCCCAATGTGTTGTGTCTGCATCTGAAGAGATTCCGGTGGCATAATTACTTCAGGTGAAACAAATCGATAATATTCGCATAAGATAAAGTGCGAATAATATAGTTATATAGTAGGCAATGGTCTGTGAAATTGCGTCGAAGATTTCGAAACCACCATACCTCCATTATTACATGCTTTTAAACCCATGCTTATCGCTAGCACAGCACTGAAAATTGCTACTTGTAAAACTGTACATTTGACCTGCATAATAGTTAGCGCAATACGGTTTTTTTTTACGGGCATTTGGCTAGCACTTAATTTCACACCATGTTAAGTGACAGTGTTATAGATTGTACAGCGTGCCAATCCGAGAAACTCCGAGTCTCGCACGTAGTAGATATCCTTGCAGGTTCTAAAAACTGTTCCACCGTCCAAACTCCACTAATGTGGCTCGGTAATCGAACTTGGGATCTCCGTATTACAGGGCAACTGGTAATCCACTGTGTCACGGAGGCAGTAAACGGACGTAGAAAATATTTTCACGCTTTTGTCTGTGATATAAACTATCACCAAATGGCGCTGCATCATTGATATAAAATAAATAGCACCCCACCCTTGGTGCGTTACTGTCCCTTTTGCGAAATTAAAAAAAATGCTTATGATGCAATAATTGTATCTTGTTTACAATGTCAGGGACATTATTTTTTTTTAAATAAAAGGTTAATAGTTGGTGTTATGGTAAAACTTCTTCATCTTAATCTGGAAGTGTTTTATTTTTTTTTATTATAATCAAACTTTTAAATGCTTGTCTTAAAAAATTGCATTCTAGCAAAATTGGAAGTGTTGTACTCAGGTTTGCGATATGTACTCTGCTAAGGCGATATTTGCTGTTTTAATACATATATACATATTTTTTTTTTTTTTATTTGAGCACAGAACAAAAGTGGACACGAGCATATCGTTCCCGCTGCGTGCGTTGGACATGTCGCGCTTCATGCCGGATGCTGCAGACGGCGCGCATCTGTACGACCTCGCTGCGGTTATTGTGCACCACGGCTCTGGGTGAGCGTTCGCCTTAAGCAAACCATGTTTTACGTATATAATAACAATCATCATTGTTATTATCAATTAATGAAAACTTTACTGCGTCCAGTGGTTTACCCGGACGCAGTGGTTTACCCGTTTGCCTTGTAAACTGATGATCCCGAATTTGATTCACGATTTACAAGAGTAGTGGTGCGTGGATGGTGGTAGGATTTTTCGAGTCCGCCTGGCTAGCTACCACCCTCACTTTTAGTCTGTCGCCATAAGAGCATAAGAGCATTGCTGTCCGGCATTGCAGTCATTACTCCGGCAGTCATACTTGTGAAAGGCACATGTATTCTGGGCGAACACGCTTCTAAGTCTATAACTTCATTGTTACAACATCAGGTGAAACGAAACCGAGGCAAGTGTTAGCACATAATTGATAAAAATAACGTGAACACACTATTGGGCGAGTAAGTATAAAAAATGTGCAATTTTTAGAAAACACGAATAATATCTTAACGACGATTGTAAAGATTGTAATAAAATTCGGAAAATAATTAGCACATAATATAGAAAGTATTCCAATTAATAGATAAGAACTAGTATTGGAAAAGGTCTTTATGCCTTTCCTTCCAGAAGTCTCTAAAGTGTCAGGTAGTAGGAGGTGGAGCGTGTTCGCCCTGAATACTGTGGTCCAGTCAAGTTTTAGCTCGTTGTTGATAAATAAAAAATATTATATTATTTTTTTAGCGCTGGATCGGGACACTACACAGCGTTCGCTATCAACGACGACCAGTGGTTCCACTTCAACGATCAGACGGTCAGGGCCAGCGACTCCGCAGCGGTCGCCTCCTGCAAGCCCTACATACTGTTCTACATCCGCCGCGAGCTCGCCCTGCCCGAGTCGTGACGTCATTGAGACCCCCTCTCCACCCCCACCTCACGAAACACACCCACATCCCACTTGTGGGGCATGGTGATTGATGTGAATTACAACAATAGTTATTATTCAAATGAAATATACCTATTGGTATTAACTTATAATAATGGAACATTTTCTCAATTTTTTTCAATTTTAATTATTCTACTACTTTTGCCAATGGTGTTTCTAGTTGCTGTGGTGGAATAATCAATGTTACTACTGAGGTATGGTATTGTTTTCTGTCATTTTCAACAGCGCTTTTGGCATAGCTTGTATGTATATATGTATAATTGAACTCAATTCATATTCTTTATAAAACAATTTAACTTCGCATTACATTTGAAAATATGTGGTAAATATACAGATGATAAAACAGTGTTATAATGTTGCGTCATTATATGTGTTAAATGTTTGTATGGTAGTAAATAGATATCCCCAGATGGATATTGATTTTTCTGAGCAAAGGTTTTTATCAATTTTATTGTACGACATAATGTGTAAATGAAAAATTACGTCATCGCAAATGTGGATGATGATCACGTTAATATTCGTGTGTACCAGCCTGGTCAAACTTCCAGCACACAGCACATTCAGATAATCGCCGTCGGATAATGCGGCTGCGATTGACAGACGCTCTCTGTGACGGAAATTAAAAATCTCTCTCCTTAAATATTCACAAATAGACAACTAACCCTTTGAATATGACAGACTGATACGCACCGATCGTACCAGAAGGATAAGAATGAGTAACGTGGGTAGCGTAGTGATAAAGTTTGATGAAAATCTATAATCAAAAACTGCATTACACTAGATTAACACTGCTATCCCGCCAGACCATGTTGGTGCCATGCGAAAACTATTGGGCAAATGTTAACTATCATAAGAAAATTAAGGGATACAACATAAATCATTACTAATAAGAACCAATGATGAGGTTAGTAAACCCTTATAAACTACATCCAAATATTAAAAAAACATGCGACCGGAACGAATGAGCAATTCTGATCTTAAAGCACTGATGAAAAAAAAATTATATATGCGGACGGCAAAGGATTGAAACAACATTATTTATTTCTCTTAGCCGAATTAATATAAATATCTAATACTTGGTATCAGAAGCCAACCTATGTGTATGTAGGCATCCACCGTATTCTATGGGTTAAAGATATAACATGTCAAATATTCGATAAAAGTTAATGTTTGTACTCTTTTTTTCACTGGAAATTTTATAGATATATTGGTAATGTAATAGTAACATTTTTATTAAGATTTTCATTAGTTCAATCTTATTTGAGGTATATTCTGCAGCTCACTTAGCTTACGGTCTTTGCTCTTTCGACCCACCAATCAATGACATTGAGTTTGACACGGCTGGTGTATACAATACTATGTCAATAGATTTAAGCTGTGTTTTTGATTGTATTGGTTATTTTAACTAACGATATGTTTAGACAATATTCTATTGTGCAGTGAAAAAAGTGACATTGTCCCACTTAATTTTTCGTAATGTGATAAAAGCAAATTTTAATTCAAAAACATGCATAGGATTGTATTAGGGATTATTTATTACTACGGACTACTATTTTTTTTTTCGTTAATTTAGGAGTAAATGGTACTTGATTTGACATACTGTACCATCTACGGTCTAATTGTCACTTCAGATGAAACCAGATCAAGTGTTAGCTTATAATCTATAAAAACAAAATGTAGTTTATAATTTCTGTGTTGACACAAATATATAAATTCATAATTAGTGCATATTTATTACCACAGACAATTTTCAATGTTTTATATAAGAGAAAAATGTAAGACACCGTTTCTACACCATCACAGAGAATTTAACTGAGATAACAGTGGCTATATTATAACATGTCGCGCAGTAATAAGTTGCTGCAAATATTTTTTTGGACAAAAAAATTATGTACAAGTTTTAGTTTTATATTTCTAATTTACCATAATGAGCCAGTACTTAATTTTTCTGAAGCATTTTCCATTAAAAATGTATTCTATAATATACATATAGTACACTTTTATACAATCTGTGAGATTATAATGTACTCGTGATTCTTTTTTAATAAAGTGATCTAAGACAATGTTATTTTAAGCCAAAAATATCACAAAACTTTCTGAAAATATTATAACATTGTTTTTTTTATTCATTGATTAAAATGTGATAGTATTTCCTATGAATTTTTAGTCCAATATTTTAAATTATTATTTTAAATAATATTTTACTAACAAAAGAACTTTTTAATTAGACAACTTTTGAAGTTTGATTTTTTAAGTAATTCATAATTTGTGTACGTTGTATTTTTTATAAAGTAGAGATTCATATCTCATATGTTTGCAAAACGGTATACACCAGACATTTCTGTGATTGAGCTGGTCTCAAATTTTTTTATCTGTTGTTATAATTGTTAATCTCATTTTCTTTTTGTGTTTAAAAATAAATATGTCATCAGTGAACGAACTATTTAAGTCCATAAGTATTCAATTATAATTCGAGCCATGATTTTTCTAATTTAACGTAACTGAACTAAATTACTTTGTTTTTTAGTTATAATTAATGACTCATTTCGAAGTGAAGGAAAAATCGATCAGGTATGTTTTTTTGTAAGAATTTATGGAAATCTGAGTTTGATTATTTTTTTGATTTAATGAATTAAAGCCGACTTGATTCCAAAAACAATTTTTTGAAACTTGCCAGGATCGATATCTGTCTTGAAAAATTAATTTTTGAAACAAATTAAGGTACCTAGTTCTTTTTGACCAAATTAATATATGTTCCATACCTTATAATTGAATCCAGCATGCTTAATTAAAATATTCACCATGCGTCATACTAATATTAAATCTTTTAATAGCAGTACATTATGTGTAACCGAAGTATAAATTTAATCCTGCGCAATGTATTCGTCACACCTGATGTTAAAGCAAAGTTTTTACGATGTATAATAATAAAAAAAAATACTCACTAAAATAATCCTGTAGACTTGTTCATCACTAGTTGCATTTCGCTAAATTAAATTACTATGTAAAATAGAATATGTATTTAGCTATATGAATTCTCTTTAAATTATTAAAAAAAGTGGCGTACAATTTGATGCATTTGCAAACTTCGCCACCAGATTTTATAGATTAATACTAATATCAATACGACTACAGTCAAACTAAGGAATAGTTACCGAATTTTTGATTGATCGTTTAAATAGTGATATTGATCGTACAATTTTGGTTAAAGTCCATTCGGTATTTCCTTTAGATTTAGAATTCACAAATGGCTCGTTACATTCCTCTAACTCGTCAGTCAATATCGTGTTATGAATTTCGATACTGCTAGTACGGTGAATGTTTGAACGCACTTGTAGATAGACAATGGTTTTTGATGTTTTGATTGTGTCGCGAGAAACTCTTTACTAAGTACCTTAACGGACGACAGGTTTATTTTGTGTAAGTAATCCAATTACTGGAAAAATGTGATTGAATTTAATAAATTCACAAATACAATAGATTTGTTTAATTTTTCAATAATTTATTTACACATTTTGCAACATGCAATATATTTCATAAAGTGTTTAAACCATGATTGTTTCCCTTCGTTTATATCTGATGGGAGCGAAAGGTGGAGAGATGGTATGCTTTCAGTTATCGGTAAGTATTGCGACCACTCAACTGGTTTCAATAAAGACATATTTTTATTGAAAAGTCGATCTCCAGCGCACCTTGTTATTTCCTCACGCCTAACGCTGTTCTCGCCTTCATCTTTCTCAATTTCAAAGCTTATTTTATCTGTATGTTCATAATTATGTCCGATCCATTCGTCTCCATTAATTTTTTCAATAGAATCTGTTTTTATTTCCTGATATAGTAGTTTATCCAATTCAATTTGAGGTTTTTTTAATAGAGAAGATTTATTGTAATCACCTTTCTCATCAATAGAACTAATTTGTAATTGGTCATTAATATTTCCTGTAGATATTTTTTCATTAATAACTTCATTGTTTTTATTTTTTACGTATGTTAAATCGTCAAGAATATTTGATACATTATCACTACTATCTACTGTCTGTTTTTGTGTTAAATTATATTGTTTTTCGTATTTTTCATTTTCCAAGTTATTAAGATCCATTAATTTGGGAAGAGTTACAGTCCTTTTATGTTCTCTCGGTGATAAAGCCATCCAATTTATTACATTATGGGATGGAATAGTTTTATGTTTACATGTAATTATTTCTGTTTTAGAAAGCGTCTCTTCCTTTATAATACGGTTTTTATTCTCAAACCAATTATTAATAGGCGTAAGGGGATTTTCCAAGTTACTTCTGTCACTGTTTGTTTTAATATTATCTATAGTAAACTGATAAGGTTCTACCACTTCTCTGACTGTAGGTAGAGTAGCTGCGACGTACAAATCCAATTTCGGTATATATGATGAAGGAATAGGCGACGCAATCCTATCTCTATATTCTTTCGTTTTCTCAAATTCTGTAGACGATGAAGAAGTACTGCCGTCATTAGTCAAATTTGCGGTCTGCTTAATGTCTTCACCTAATAAATTCTTATTTTTAAATGAATAAATAAATATTGTCCTTTTAATGTTTTTATCTACATTATTGCTTTTCGTACTATCTGCCAAACTATTTCGTAAATCATCTTCGAGTATCACGTCGCCACATTGTATTATTTCAAGACCGCTTTCATTATCCGACAAAGATCGATCGGAATCGTGTAATTCGTTGTTAAAAATAGTGAAACGATTTAGCGGAATATAAGGCAGAGCATGTTCTCTTTCGACGTTATTCCAAATCGAATTATAATTAGAGTAGAGATGTCCTGAATGTGTAATATCACTATTTTCATATTGTAAATAATCTGGATCTTTATTTACAATGTCAGGACACACCTTATTTTTCATTCGTCGTCTCTCTCTGGCTTTCTTATTAATGTTATAATTATTGTTGTCGGCGTGTGGTCGATTTTTATTTACATAACTCCAGGCGTGCCTACGATCAAATGAAGAGGTATCGTCATCTGATTCAGATTTGTTTGAACTATGCAGTTCAATTATTTCTATATTTGTTTGTTCTTTTATAGATGTATCGGGAAAAGAAAATTCTGTGCTTGTAAAATCTGAAAGAAAAACTCTTTGTTCACTTATCTCCTGTAGAGAACCATTATAAAACATTTTGTAAATGCGAAAGTAAAATATTACTCTATTGCGTTGTATTTTAATAACTGAATTCAATCACTACTATTGAATTTGTATTATATTTGCTTATAATGTACATTACCGTGAATTAAAACTTTCTTAGTTTTACAATATATCACTTCAAAAATCCCTGATGTAATCTTTTATTTAATGAAAGTTAATAACTAAACTATAGACATTGAATAGGGATTCTGATATTTTGTCCTATGGTAGCTATTGCTAATACATTGCGTACGGGTCACGAGATTTTTCGTTCATAAATCGAAGAAGATCTCTTGTTTTTTTTTAATCTATCGACAATTTGAGAATAATTTATGTGAACATAATACTAAATACAAATTTGAAATGTACGCATCCGCTTTATATCGTTTGTCAATCATGCTTCTGATTATTGAAAGAGCGTGTTAAACGCGCAGAGCGCCGTGCGCTCACTATTAACGTATCGAATACCATGACAGAATATGGATTAACATTTTTATAGTTTCGTGAGTGAGTGAGCAAAGTTATCGAAATTTTTAATCACAACCTGCTGTCGCCAATATGTATTTATTAATATATAATAACTACTTTTTGCATTAAAGGGTGGAATAATCGCTTAACAATGCAAACAAGAATGTAAAGTTTTACACATTTTCGATAAAAAACAATCATTTATGATGCGCTACGAATGGCTACGGAGTAAATCTTCTATAAACATTAATCACTAAAGTACCACTGCCTACTAAGAACTCAATAAATGATTTAATGCACTGTTTAGACTGGACACCATTTAATTAAAGATAACAATTGCAAATGTCTATGATACCCTAGTATTTTAAGCGTTATCATGTTAAAAATTTGGTCTGTTGAGTCTACATGAGATGAGGAACAAATAACACAAATAAGGCCAACGCTTAAGGTTAAAATGGTCAAATTAATATTTTTTTTTCTAATTTAGCTTATCTTAATTTCTATGCTACTTACAATTTTCAATATTTGTGTTTCGATCGATCTTTACTATGTTTGTTTTCTTCATTTAGTTTGTTTTGTTTATTATGAATTATCCTCGTATTCTATTCTTTCAACAAACTTACGTTTACAAGCGCTATCATATGTCTAATTGGTTAATGTCACATTTGAATCAGTTTTAATATTCAAAACACTAGTTTCAGCAATGAGTTTTGTAGGTCCATATTTTCAAAATATAGTTTAATTATTTTATTCGCAACGATCGTGCCTTGATTTATTTTTTGAACTTTTATTTATTATATTTTCTAAACGGAAAAGTATAGTCTTAACTTTATGTGCTAACACTAGACTTATCACTTCTAAAAAGACAAACAAAAATTGGAGTTTATATTAAAAGTTGATAAAAATGTTTCATAAAGACATAAAAGTTTCATTTGATTTTATAAAATAACAGTTGGGAAAAAATGGAGCAATTTGTTCGCTAAAAGCTTTTGATAAGCGTACATAGGTGCGTCTGTAGTGACAGTGTTGGCGAAACAAAGTGTAAATGGATTGATTGCGCCAATTCTCGGTCACAAAGGGAAGTGAAATTGCATTAAAAGCGCGGCGCGGGCCATTTGGCGGGGCACTTACTCCATTAGACGTGTCCAAATAACGTTACCTAGTGTAACGTTTATGAAATATATTGCTTAAATAGCGCCTCGCTTGGTGACAGTTTTTTGTTTTTTTTTTATCTTTTATATTTTAAGTTATGAAACTATTTTGTTAAATGCCTTTGTTTTCTATATTTGCCATATGTCATGTTGTTCCTATATAATTGATTATGTATCTTATAATAAGAGTTTTAGTTTACTTTTAAAACAGTATAACTCACGATTCATTTTTTATTAGCAACCATTGTTATGCACTAATCGTTCATATGTAGTCATATAAAGTTAAAATAAATACAAACTGGCTAAACAGCGTTTGCTGGGCTTGACTAGTAGGTATATAAAGCCTGAATAATACGAATGGTATAATTAAGATACTAGCCTGTAAAGCGATTAAAGTATTTTGACTCTTTACGACGTCGCTAGTCGCTTGATTTGTGCAGTGTAAGTTGTGGAATTTAGATACATTGGGAATTCGCTGGTTTACCTACTACACTCCACTAACTCTCTTCCATACCATCACCCCAGTAACTACCACATATTGTCTATCTCTCGCCATAACAGTATTGTTGTGTTCCGACTACCATACATGAGAACTAGTGTATTCTGGGCGGGCACGTTTCACTGTCTTAAGTTTCATCATTGGCGTTTAAAATAATATCAAATTATTGACAAATGAAGATGAAAAAAATACATTTGTTGTTTCATCATCATTGTGTTCATCTCTGTCAGCCTCTATCAGTCCACTGCTGGACATACTCCTCGCCATGTGCTGTTACTGAGCATTACTTCGACCGCTCTCTTCCAGTTGGTACTAACAGTTAATATTTGTGGTTTACGAATTTAAAAATAAAACGTAGCTAAGTAGCAAGTTTTAAAATTAATAAAATATTTAAAATAGAAATTGATATAAATCCTTGTACTTGCACTCAACTCGGTAAAACAATGCTTTTCGCCATTGCAAATGGTGTGAAATGTGTAGTCAAAGGTAAAATTAATTAGATCACTGTACTGGAGTGGCCGAAGCCGTGATAATTTGCAAATTAGCTGCTGACAAAGTTACGCTTTGCGCACTCCATTTCTGACGCAGCGTCGGCTCGACACATCTCTATTTCGCTTAATTTGAAGTCAATTATTCGATTACTCTTCTATTAAACGCGAGGTTTGCGATGTTCTTTATATCTGTGGAAAAATATTTAAATTTTGTATCATGCAGCTATATATTGATGGAAGAGTTGCAGACCTCTTATGCAACGAAGTGACGAAACGGGATAGTGAGTGAAACAGTTGCCGGAAACAGATACAGGTTAAGATGTTTATACAGCGTTACAATGTCCACTTCTTTTTGTATTGACCTTTTACTATCTATAGTGAATAGTAACGGGATTTTACTAAAACACATTACCTTATGTCGTCAAAAATAGATTTTCTTATGATACTAGTTAAGTAATTTTTAGTAAACTTTATAAATTAAACCATTGAGTATTACGTCAGTAAATATTAAAACAAGCAAACAAAGTATATTTCCAATGCAAAATAAGATAGTAACATCTATGAGTAACTTAAAGAACTTGGTTGGTTTAAAAGACAGTATATTTTTTTCATTTAAATTGTTAATCAAGATCAGAAAAGGCATCGACCGAATCAATGGTTGCTTGCTATATACACAAAATAAACTTTATCATAAAACATATTAAAACAAAAATGTTTTTCTTACTGTACTGGCCATTAACGCGAGAGTGGTCCGAAATAATAGCTTTAGGTAAGAATATATTTTTGTCTATCAAAATATTTTTAATTGGTTTTGGCTTTGGAAAATACTGCAGTGTGTGATTAGGGTGCTTCAAGCTGTATATTTGCTTAATGGAAGTGTTGGAGATAAAAGCCAGCGCTATCGTCGGATCTCTGAGCTAATTAGAGAGGGAAGACACGATGTCGAGCCTTCGTTCTTTACTTACCACTTAAAGTTACACTGCCGTTTCAAATCGACTTCATTTATTATGCAAGTGTGAAGAATTGCACCATCGATTACTTGATTGCTTTTATTGTTTAATATTATATTTAGAAATTAATGTTTATAGTGCGCAAAACAGACTCATGTTCTAGTGTAGAGAGAAAATGTCACACATTTTCTCATTAATTGTAATTTTATTATTATTATGAACAAAATCTAATGCGATCTGTTTGGTGCAGTAGTAAAAATACTGGAGAAACTACTTATGAGCCGTTTCGGTTGAGATTTTTACCTGCCATCGTGGCGCAGTGATTTACCACTTGATTTGTAAAATGGTAGATCCCCTAGTTCGAATTTAAAGCCAATTGAGTAGTGGCCATAACATCCTCGACGTCTATCTGCTGCCACGACAGCATTGCTGTGTTCTGACAGTTCTACACTTGAGAGCCGGAGTATTCTGAACGTACATGCTTCGGCATCTACGGCTTCATTGTCGCTTTACATGATGTGAAACTGTGAGCCCAATAAACAATGACTGCTGATCGAAAATGGATAATCACGTGTCTTACGGTGATGCATATAATGTGGCGCAGTGTAAACATACTTGTTCATCACCTTGCTTATTTGTATATATGATCAGTGATTTTTATCAATCTACATCGACAAATACTCCAGCTCCTAAACAATGCACATTTACCAATACTATACGTTTAATATAACTATGGTTATTGTAACAAATTCTACCTAAATTCAACCACCAACTTGTTAATACCGTTCTAAATTCACAGGTAAGGGACTTAATAAAGAAAAATGCATAAAAAGTGCATTGATGTCTTAGACTGTGATGTGTAAAATTCAAGTAAGCGCCCCCTTGAACTCGTCTAATCGTTTTGCTTTTAGTGAAATTGCTCTATAAATATTCAGTAAGACGGTGAAAAAAACTTAATTATATACTATCGCGCGACACTAATTGCGAATTACTTATACATTAACGTCATGCTCACATGTTACATGGTTTTAAGAACGGTTAAGGTACGTTGCATTGCATTTTATCAGATCCGATACCTGGATGCTAATCAGTGGGTGCCGTTTTAATAACATTGTTTCGAATTTGGATTTTAGTTTTCTCAGTTGTATAAACTTCCTGTTCAATTGTTTAGTTTCAGAGCGTTGTCGATAGATCGATATCGAATATTCATGTCATGCGAAGGGATGTAAACAACCAAACATAAGTGAACGAGGATTTGACAACCTTTGGATAAACAAACTGAATGTTTTGCAGCAAAGTTCAGTGGTGGAAACATATATACCGATATATATATATATATATATATATATATCGCTATGTTTAATTATGTATGTACACATACACACAAAACCAGGAGCCTAAGTGTTTGTCTATTATGAATCATATTCATCAAATACTATATAATTTTTTTTTAAATATTATTGATATTTTTAGTACAAAATAAAATCTGTGTTTATTTGTCTCCTATTCTTGACAACAATGTTTAGATGTTTAATAAGTTTATGAATTTCTCCTATTTGAAAACAGAAGAGGTTATAAAATATAATTTTTCTTACGTTCGGTAGAGTTTATTGAGGACCAAACGTTTACAACTGCAGCGTACGTAAATGGATTGCATGATTTGACAATTTTGTACAACAAATGTTTTAGGTAACGCCGTGAATTTTTCTATTGTCACGTTATGACACAGAATTACTTAAAATAACACTCCAGAATATTCTAGATTGCGGTGGAAAGGTACAAAAATCTTTGGAGTCAAACTAGATAAATGTATTTATTTTATAAAAGTCATTGTAACCGATAAAAACGACAAAAAAATTAGTCCACGATAAATAGGAACTCGAAAAAAGCACTAAGTTTCCTGCTATAAATTTAAAGGGTATACAGAAAGAATTTCCGGAGTACAGGTACAGACACTCACCGCCGTTATCCTCTTATATAATAAAAAAAAAAAGATTTTTTTTATAGAATATTACTAAGAAGTATGTATAGTACAACGTTGAAAAAGTTATTTCAGTTATTTTATTTGTCGGGTAGGGGTTAACTTTTGACCTTTATTTTACTTTTGTTATGTGACAATGGGGACGTACGTGGTAAAGCGCCTTATCCAAAATACTCCATGTTACAAGGCAAGTGATAAAGCAGTGGGCCACGAAGTCAGTCAAGTTTAATGATATTATAGTTTTATAAATATAGGTAATTTTAAGGCAGTATTACGACAAAATTAACTTAGAAACAGTACACGAAAACTTAAAAAGTCCGTACAAAATTACGTTGGCCATTAACATACTACGGAACATTCTCACCAATACAGAAGTGATCGTAAGAATTTTTTTTTTAACTTTTCCACTAAGAAAACATGTCAATCCAGGTGTTAATTTCAAATTTGGAACTGTAATTAACTTTAAGAGAATCACCGCTCAGTTTTTTCAGAGCCGTCAAACGGATGAATGTCAATTATTTCATCAATGCTTTAGGGCGCCGGCGTTTGGGTCTTAGATCCTATCGATATTTATACGTCGGCGTTATAGAATAACACTTAGTTTTTTACCAGCGCACAAATTGCCCAGTCATGCTTTATTTATGATACACCATATGTTATTAAATTAAAGAAATAAAAAGAGTATGTTTAATAGAATCTTTCTAATTATTACCCATAACATGATCGAGAAACATAATTAAATTTCATATGAATGTAATACTGTAAGAATATATGTTAAAACTGATAAATGTTAATTGTTAAGTTTCTACATAACCATTCTTTATTTTAATGTAAGAAAATAAAATAATAGGATGAAAATAAATGTGTGCTCACTGATTTTAAAAGAAATCTTAGTTCTGATTTCCACGATGTTTATTTTACAAGCCTCCGTTATCATTTAATACAGATAAAATATAAATATACCATAAATATTTCTCAAGACCCGAAGGAAAATAAAAATTATCAGGTGTAAAATTACAAATTTCTCGAGGATGCGACGAGAAAATTTTCGGTACTTAGACTTTTACAATAACATACTTTTGTATAACTATTGTTATTGTGAAATATTGGTGAAAAAAATTAAAAAGTAAAGAATGGATGGATGATGTGAGATAAGTAGGGCTTTTTATTGTTTATTTGATTGGGGTATTTATCCTTACGAGATACTTCGATCCCATCGTAACTGATACATTAATTAAGACCAAAATAATAATAAGATTAACATTCAATAATATTTTTATATTTAAAAGAAATGAAATCAAATTATACAATTCTAAAATGTGTGACAAATCTACTTAATGACATTGATAGGCAAGAGTATATTTGTGTGTATATAATGTGTAGTAAAATGATATTACGGATAAGTTGTATGTTTACGACACCCAAAACCAGCATATTCGAGTAAGATTATCAATATTAGGTGACAACCATTCAATTTTTTTAGTTAAATAAATAAATATAATGTTTACTACTTACATTTTAGTATCGATCGTGAACTCTGCGGTATACTTGGACAATTTCCTTGTACTCTTAGTGAAATAAAAAAAAATAAGCATTAGTCATTGTTTTCAGCCAGCACAGTTAAACAATTTAGCGGAGCAAAGTAAACTAACGTACAAACCGCGCCGCACTGTCATTAGAAACGGACGGCGTTTGATTATAGAGCGGCTAATGCACCGCCAACGCACGCCGCTCTTGCATTCAGCGACAACGATGTTCCAATTGTTGAACTTCTTTTTTATCAATCGTGAAAAAGATAATATAAGAAGATACTATGTACAGTACATATAGCTTTTCATTGTAGCTTATAGAAATCTTTACAGATTAAAAATATCGCATTGCAAGTCTCTTTTGTCTATGAAAATTTGCGTAGACCCCACCGAAAGAAGGCCAATATTGTAGTTATATAAATATAATTTACTGTGTACTGTATTAAGTAATATACCACTTCCACGATTTTTTTTGTTGTGATTAAAAGACCGTGTAAGAGCGAAATCGTGTAATTAAAGTACCCTGCAAATCAATCGACGGGTGTATATATAAATAACACTGATTTAGATTACATATGAAGAAAATAGAAATGAAAATTTACTTGAAACAATTTTACGTCGCGGGCATTGACGATTTCTTTGTGCAGTATCGAAGTCTAAAAGTTGCACTAGATTTACAGGACCCGTTGACGTAACAAAGTATGACAGAAAGTTATATAAACTAATGTGTACTTAATTTTTTAAATAATTTTTGTTGTTTCTAGCAACATTGTTTTATACTTTTCTTATAAAACAGGAAATATAAGAAACCAAATTACCACAGACTCGAAAAGAAAACTATGAAAAAATGTCCGTAAATCTAGATATGAAAGATATGAAATTATGCTTCAAGCTGACAAAGGTAATGACTTCGTTACAATTATTAAAAAAGAAATCTTAACTTATTGAAAGAGTAAACACTTATGTACTATATATTATATACTAGTTGGACATTGCAAATATAAAATACCACTTTCTCGACCAGAGCGTCTTTTCAGCCGGTATCTAGGTAATATTTGTGTTTCGCATTTAAGATTTTCTACTCTTTTCGTAATAAAATTCCTAAGTTGTAAAACATTTTACGGTAAACTTTGTTTTGAATATTTTATATCGACTTGGTCATGTTTGTTTTTCAATTCTAGAATAGTTTCAGTTCTAGAAATGTGATACAAATCCAGAATGAGTATATATTTTCTTATACAATAGTATAAATTAGATAAACTGAAATTGTTTTTTCACATAACAAGATTGTAGTCAAATTTAAACTTGGTTTTATATTTTTATAGGTATAAATTTAAAAGGAACAACATGATATATATATATATATAT
>DWQX01000750.1:0-36484 GCA_018245475.1 Pharmacophagus antenor
AAATAATATTAAATATAATTATTTATTGATATTATTAATTTTAGATTTATTGTTATTACGCAATTTTTGCACATATTTTGCGGTTATGCATAATCAGAATAATTGTCATTATTCTGGTCATGCACAACGAAAAAATATTTATTAATTATGTAGAAAAAATATCTCACGAACTAGTAGACCAACGGATATGCAAACGTTAGGAAACTCATCGGATTAAGTTTCAATCCGATTGACTTGGAACACTAGGCTCAATCGACTTGAAGACGTGAGCCGTAAAATGAGTTCTCATCGGAGCTTTAGCTTTTCACTAGATTGCAAACATCGATTGAATTATTGCTCGAATCGCCAATTCAGTCGATGTTAATCGGATCGATTAAAAATATCTCGTAAAGTATCCGATCATTTTCAATATTTTAGTTAGAATTAAAATTATTCTGACGAATCGAACTTGCACTTGATTATAAATATAAATAGTGTTTTCTTACACATACTTAAGTTGTTTTTACAACTTAAGTAAAAGAAAGAAAAGTGATGATATAAATATGAGTAAAAAAACTTTAAACTTTATTTATTTAATAATTTACATATCGGTGTTTATTATTACTTACAACATAACAATACATGTTGCACGTATTGTATTTTAGCCCCATATCTTATTAAATAATCATTAATAATGAATTGTTTATTAATATTGCTAAATAAGAAATATTACTAAAGAAGATTATTATCTCTGAAATAATGGTTTATCACTACAGTGAACATATACACAAATTAACCACATGACCAGATTGAAACAGTAGACTGAATGCTAGAGACGGGCGAATTCTGAATCGGGATAAGCTTTACTGTTAACTAACTCCTTTTAATATATATATATATTCTATTCACTGCACCACACTGAATGCTATGGTAAATCGATTGAAAATATTACAGAAATGTTGTTGTAATTTCTTTTTAAAGACAACAAATACTTTTTTTTCTTTAAAATTTACGTACGACCTCAATTTATCAGTATTCCGATATGGATAATATGTTTTTAACATTAAACATCAAAAAAGAAAAATATCGGTTGTGTTTGAAAACAATAGGAATTATTAGTTTTGCGTCTATTTTTTTTTTAATTTTTATTTATTTCATGGTAAGAAAGAAATTTGATATTTATGAATTGAAACATTTTTATTTATTGTATCTTAAGCATTATTTTACAAACTATTAGTTTTAAAGATCCGTAAATTGTCTCAAGGTTACGTGTGCAATCACACGATTCTGTCTTTAAAAAACCTAAGGAGATTTTAATTCTTTTTATTGAAATCAGCACAATATATGTAAGGTTAAAAATAATATTTAGGTTTAGCAGTCTCTTAGCAATCGTGTAGTAGTTTAGCTTAATTAGTACTATGAAGTGCTTCAAGTGTTTGCATTTGACAAGAGACCGTTAATTGCAAAACGTGATCGTGATCTATTAAATCTGTTCGCTACTTGACAGTCCGTACTTGCGAGTATTTGCTTTCAACTTAATTAGTGCTCTCCCACATCGCCCCAGCACTATTATTAGTTCTAGTGACAATTGCTTTAAAATTATTGTATTACGAGACTGCATTACAAGTTAGAGCCAGAAGTATTCTGCGCGAACGAGTTTCAGCATCTATCGCCGCATTGTCACTTAACATCATGTGAACTAGAGTTCAAGTCTTAGCTGATAATCGATAAAAAATAACATTACAACTAGTTCCATAGGCTGAACCATTACCGAGAGAAATTTAATGCAATAATCATTTTGTCTTGAAAGAATTATTCCACATTGACATTGCTTTACATTATTGTATATCTTCATCTTATAACATCGATAATAAAATTTACATTAAAAATTAGTAAGTTTAATTTAAAAAAATTTATTGAGATACATATATATAATCGTTATGTAGTATTATTCGACATCGTTTTGGTTTTTAGCAAAAGTTGGCTTTAATAATTTTTCATGACAGAATTATTACAGATGTTTTCCATGCATACAAGTAAAAGTCCTTACCGATTCACTGACGCCTGATCTGTATATCGACGCACAGCCTAAACTGCTGGTCTTAGAGATATGCAATTTGGAAGGTGTTTCTTTGTGATGTGTGATTCATTAAGAAAGGGTTTTTTAAAATTTCACTCTTAAAAGGAGACAGCAGAGGGTTCAAACTCCACCGAAACTTTTTGTTTTCTTATTTGTTGCACATACTGAAAGAGTTTATAGTCTTATCGAATATAATTAAATAATTTAATTAAAGAAACGGCTGCTAAATTGGTACTATTTAATAAATCTGTTATTAATGTCATGTCTTTACGTTAAATGCGAATAGAGACAGTAAAACAACAAACGAATATTTAATGAATACAGAGCAAGCGTTTCGCAATTAACGAGAGATTGTTACGTCAGAGTTATGGGATTGTTGGCCGATTACTTAACTAACATGTCTTACTAAGATTTGTATATATATGTATATATTTCTTCAATTCCAAACGTATACACAATTCCTATTTATTACGTAAAGGTACATAAAAACCAAAATACTTAATTTTTTTAATATTTTTAAATTTACTAAAAAAAATGTTTAATTGATATTTTTCTAAAAAAACAAATTGTTATTTAAATTATATTAAGTAATAAATAGGAAAAGTTTTTGTTACGTTTCAATGCGTTATCGCGGTTGCATCCCGTTATTTCTTTACTTGTTTATCTTAACGACTGCAATAAGCAATGTCGTTGTTTAAACAAGCTCTTTCTATTTGTAAGCGCTTCAGTCGGCGTTTTCGAAAGATTAAACTAAAGTTGAGTAATATTTTTCGGACTCTTGAGCTGGAAACTTGTTCTTGCGAGTTCGAGATAATACAATTGTAGTTTCTATTTATTAAGTGAATAAAACCTGATATTTGGCACAGTATACGTGTTTAGTTTTATACTTTTATTGTGTGATAAACTTGATAGTGAAAACATTTCATTACAATTCCGTATATAAAAAAAATTGCTTGAAATCTGTTAAGTTGTGTTCTGTATATAAAAGTTTTATCATATAAAAATCTAATCTAGTCTATTCTAATCTATCTATATATAATTTGTCTTCTCTGTGAACTTAAATTTTCATTGGTTATTTTTTTTTAAATCATGTTGTGCTTGACCCCGATGCTAATTTCAAAGGTGCTTTAAGTTCTACATCTTTATTACGGTAAGTGAACATGTAGAAATTTAAATAACTTTTAAAAATCAATTAATTATTAAACAAGTGGTTCATGTGAATGTCCTTTGTGTGAATATCTATAGGCATAGCAACATTTAGACTGGAATACTCAAATTTTAAGACACTACCCTTTGGCGTCAGTACTTCAAGGAATGTGACACGCCATCAGAGCATTAATAACTTGAAAAGTTTTAAATTTTATTAATACGTAAGTGGCAAATGTTTCCTCAAAGGAAACAGTCATCGTTGAATGACTGCAAACTATTAATTTAACCTTAATTAACAAATTTTTGTTTATTAGAAAGCGTTTGCTATGTTATTACAATTATTAAATCTGTTGGCAGTTTGTGTTTCAGCTCTTAATTCTAAATTAACATTCTCTGGAACAGAATTCGTTAAATAAAGCGTTATTAACTGTTTCTAGAAAACGTTATGATTAAATCATGCCGTAAATTTTGTGGTTTACTAAAAGCTCTCTGATATATTTACTAAGATATATTTAGTTATGTTATCAACAATATATATGTGTCATGTATATATGATTTACATCAGGTTAATTCTGTTCGTGTCTTTTTTCCTTTACAATTTAAAATAATTATTGAGTTGTTATTCAAACTACCGTACAGATTTTCACACTAGAAGTACTTGAAATGGGTATTCTCGAACTAAGTCCGCTGACACGTTTACCTCCAGCCTTAATGAGAAGTAATTGCAGAGTTGAAGACTACGTTATTTATACGGTAGTGAAGAAAGGTTCTCAAAAAACGCAAACTAAGAAACTAATCTGTATATAACTATTCTTGCACTCATTAAAAATGTAAACAATTACTTTGACGTTTACTGAAAGTTGAAATTGTTTGAAGGAGGTACAAACATGTTTTATACAATTTTTCTAATATTGTTACATATTTAAATAGTAGGTGTGGTTAAGTGATGAATGTGATTGGTTTACAAATATAATCTCACTATAATGCGGAGGCGTGATGTAAAAGTGAAACGAAGTAAAATATGAATTTGTACATTTATCCAATTAAACATTAAATAAACATTTTAACATTAAAGGAAAGAAAAAGAATCGCACTGCGGTATTAATATGTTCAGCTTACAGCTACACATTCATATATATTAAAAATATATTATATGCATAAGAATTTAGGTATTTATTATTAATTTTTTTTTTGAAAGTACGCATGAAAGCCAGAACTAATCAACTTTATTGGTGACTTAAAAGTTTATTCACTTGACTGCTTTAATAAAGAGCTTTCTGTCAACACAGGATCAAGGGATAGCGAGAAAAGGGATACGGCGAAATTGAATTTTTATCAAACTAGGGCAAGGATGATAAATAGGTGACAAATTTTACGTATACAACTCAATCTGGAACAGAGTTAACCCTTTTCTTCCTTCATAAAAATGTTTCTATGTAATATCTCAATAGATTTACTTGTTTTATTACATCTGAGTGTCTATTTGTAGTATAGTTATACCAAATTGCTGGATTTTATTTGATGATTTTGGTTCGATGAAGTTAATTCTAAGTATTCTTAAGAAAATTTCGTCCTGTCGTTAAAAAATCAATACATTTCAAATTAAACAAAGTAATACTGTTGCTAACAAAAATGACACCGTTAAAAAGCTTGCGCTATAATAATTAATTAAATACTTTGTATGGAGGAAAAATACCAGGTTTTTAAAAAGTGCTCAGGTTGATTCAACCGGCGTCATAAGCCATCCAGAGGACGGTGACTGTAACAATAAGGCAAGCGGCCCCCAGCGGGATGCGGACAATGAGCACAATGCGGCTGAATGAAGACCGGCAAAGTCTGCGTGTTGTTACTAATTATCTGGCCTATTCAGTTGGCGGAAAAAAAGAGGTATAAAGTTGAAAAATATCCTTATTTTGAATGAGGAAAAAAATACAAAAACAAAGCATACCGCATTCGACGAGATCTAAGAATATGAATAGATATTATTAATTTAGTGACGATTTATAACAGTGACGGCACATTTATGTACATATTTCATTTTACCGGCGTAATTTTTTTTTTATCAGAAATTTATTCAATAACTGTTCCTGTATTATAATTTTTTTATTTATTTATGTTCTTATTAATTCATAATACAGAATATCTCCAATACATTACGTGTTTTATATTTTTGATTACATATAAATAGGATATCGGAAATAATATGAGAACGTGTATTTGTTGAGAAAAATATCAGTACAGGAAAAATAAGTTCTCATCATTACAATGACAACCGAAGTGAAAAAAAAAAACTCGTGTAACCGCGAAATTACTGCGTAAGCCACTTTCGCCAAACGGAAATTGGCCGGATTATTGTGAATGTAATAAGAAAACTTGTATATAACGAAAAAGTAACACTGAAAAGAATCGTGTTAGGACCTTATTGAAGGATCTGATGAGAAGCTATAAAGCTTACAGGTAGTTGAATTGTGTTATAGATTGAAGAAAATAAAACAAAACTAGCCCATGCAAGTCTAGACTTAAACACAAAATACCAGTATTCTGTAGTCCTACGTAGTGGTGTTTTCGGTATAAAAGTGCAATATAGCTTATATCGCTTATTCACAATAAGACTAACAGCGCAAACTTCACCGAATCCAGCAGCAGCAGCAGCAGCAGTATCGCTTATTCATGGGCATCTACATGTATAACTAATCATTACGTGAAAAACTCAGCACTCTGTAGAAAAAAAAGAAAAGAAAACTTATAAAAAAATGGTTTTTTTTTCTATCATGATAGTTTCAATAATTTGTCTGGTAATAATAAACATTAAATTTTAAAAATTCTATGTTATCGCGCTTCCTATTACCTAATAATAAAATAATTTTTTATCAATTAAAGCTTATTTAATTAATATAGATTTCTTGACTTATGTTGATGTGGGAAAAAAAGCTAATATAAACTGAAATACCAAATAAGTTTAATGCATGTCTATTAACAGTTTTGCATTTATATAGAGAGATAAAAGCAACGGAAATGCGGGCTTGTTAACAAATATGAACTTTAAGGTATAAACGTAAAGTTTAATTTTAACAAAAAATTGATATTCACTTTATTAAAATTTTTATTAACTGCTATAAAGCGGTAACAGAGCAGCATTTACGCTTCATCACAGTTTGTTTTGAAACGGACAAAGTTAACTAAAAAGATCATCATAAAATAGTGGATGTACTGAAGTGATTATGAATTTTGATGATCATATCGAAATAATCCTATTGAATATTGTATTTGTTTACTTTTCAAAATATTCGAAGTCACAAAAAGTATAGCCAGTTGTTTTTCAAAAATAAAGTTTATATACTTATTATGAATGTTTTAAACATATATATGAAAGAGTACGGAACGTTTTTGGATTTGGATACCTTATTTCATAGTGATAATAATTTTTCTTATGAAATAATTATATTCAAGTGGCTGTGAAATTGTTTCATTCTCGCCTTGTTGCTTTTGCAGTAGGTTTTGTGAGCCAACTTGAAATTATGCAAAACGCTCGAAACCAACGTTATCTATGCTAATTTGGTTCATTTTGCTTCGCCAGAAAAACTCGTTTTCCAGTTTCAACAGCCAGTAGTCTCCTCTTTCAATATATTCATGCTATTCTTGGTTGGACAATTTATTTTTTAAGTGCATTTGGTTTCTCACAAACTTTTGCCGGGTCGTTAGTTATCACAAAAGTAATTTGAAATGTTGGAATTTTTGTAACTTACTTAATGTATAATAAGTTACCATAAAAACCGCATTCATGATAAATAAAAATAGAATTTATTTCCTAATGCACACGTCTGTTTTCTATTAACCGGGTGGGTGTTTTTATTATTGGTACATTTTTAGGATAACTCGTTCCAACAAAAAGAAATCATCAAGTTTCGACTGTGAAAAGTAGTGATCGTAAATAAAAAGGTGCAAACGCTTATTGTCGAATTGAGAACATCGTTAGATGAAAATATTTTCAAAACTTAAAAGAATTGGTACAAAATGTGCTAGTCTTTACTTAACTATTTGTATATAAATTAAAATTTCACAGAAAATATAATCAATTGCCGGTGAATTATATATAATTCAGTCAAATTAGCTCTGTGAAGTAGCAGCCATCAAAGCCTTTGTTAATGACAAGATCCTGTTAATTGCAAAACATGATCGTGATCTATTAATTAAATCAGTTCGCCTTTTGAGTGTATTTGCCTGCAAATTAATTGAAGCTCTCTCATGAGGGAGCTCTACACATCGAATGGCATTAGCTTATTTATATTATTTGCGTTTTTTTTATTTTTAACACATAACTATTAAATTAATAATGATTTGGACTGTTTGTACATATGAAGCAGAGAATAGAATCTACATATTTTTAAAATTTTTTATTAATTATCTCTATGATATTGTTTTAAATTTCACGTTATGCCTTTTGTCTTTTGCCTTCGCATTGAGAAACCTCAAAAATATACTTCGAATTCAGGCTTCGATATTTGAATTGTTTATAGTTACAAATAATTATCTTGTTTCCTTTATTAATTAACCGTAATCTTACGTTTTTTTATTAAGTAAATGAAACAGGATACTTAATTATGACTATCGGAATTGTTACTCCAGGAAACAGTTTCAATATCGAAGCTTGAGTTCAGAAGTATATTTGTTAGGTTTCAATTCGAAGATAAAAGCCAACGAACTATAAGTATATGGGAGCATAACGAGAAATAAAATGTAATATAACATTGACATTATTTTTATGGTCTGCTATAGATGTGGATTCTTTGTAAAATAGTGTTTTAAATATATAATATTTAATATATTTTAATTGACTTACGAATTAAGGGTAGTGTTGGAAATAGTTAAACACAAAAATTATGAAACAATTGTATAAAACTTACTCTTACAGTAATATTTATAAGAAATAGATTTAACAATTTGTGTTGTTATTCTGAAACAAAGTTGTTAATCAACGTCCGTCTGTCGCACAGCAGAAAGTAAAGTTGATAAGAATTCATTAACGCTGTGCAGACGTTGTAAACTTTTGTATATTCGAATTTCACTTGTTTTCGAATTTCGTATTTCGTAACAAAATCATTGAGATCTCATACACTTACAGTTTTTGCATAAACACATAACAAGAGAATGATTCGTGCATAAATACTTATTGCGGTAAATGTTGTCCAATTATTATTTTAAAATGTATGTATTATACACCAAATATATCAAATTTAGGTAATAGTTATTTTTGTAACTCTGATATTCCATACTTTTTGCACTCGCTGGGACGAATTTTTTTATAGACGTATTTACAGGACAGACTGATAGTTTCTCGATTTAAATATTGTTTTTTTTTTTTTAATTTTAGTGGGACTAATTTCAATATGCAGTTGTTTAAAAAAAACATAAAGTCAGACCTTCCTTTATCTGGCCTTAGTAAAAAGTTATGTTTTATACATAACTTGATTTTTTTTTAAAAATTGAGAACCTCTTTCTCGTCGCCGGTTAGCGGATTTGGATTAGGACACCAGAGCTACAGTAGTTTCTAATTAATAATTCTCTTTTTTTATTTCAGCAAAAGTTAGCCGGCACGGATTTAAGTGTTGACCCAATTTAAAACAATGTACAAAATGAGGTAAAATTTTTAACGAGCGACTTAAGTCGGGAATTTATGCTAGATGCGCCGTGCAAGGAAAGTTCATGTTAATTTTTAAATAAAGCGTAATTATTATTTTTTTCTAAATATTCTGTCACTTCAATAAATATTTATTTAAATCTGGTTTATGTTTATTCATTGAACAGAAGTTCCATTTATTTATAATAACTCTTTCGTACTGAATATGTCCTTCAACTGTCTAGGAGGTGAAATTTTAACAACAAAATATATCACATTAAACGTTGTACTTATAAGCAGTGTTACGTAATATTTAGTATACAAATAACGAATAATACATAATCAATAAGCAAGGCTATTACGTATATTATATCATTGTTAAAAGACTAATTCATGTTATGCATTAGCAATATTTGAAGCTTAACAAATAGTTTTTAACTAGTCTCATTGTAAAAAGTACGTTTAACAATAAAAAGCGACTATCAATCAATAAAATATGAAACTCGATACTATACTTGGACATGATATACTGTTTTAGATCAGAATCAGAATAGAATCAGTTTAAACCAACTTGGTAATTTCGCAGTAAATAGGTATAAGTTTATTACTTATTAATTATCATAGTCACCATCGGTTGCCTCTTTGAAATTAAAGTTTAGCAGTTTCTTCGGCTGTCTTCCGGGCGGAGGTATTCCGGGAATTCTGCCTCATAGAATCAATCTAAATCTTAAAGAGATTCTCTCTGTAATTTATTATACAACATAAATATTTTGATACTGAGAGTATAATTCATTTAAATCAACCTGATTAGTTATTATAAATAAAAATGATATAATAATGATATCGTCTTCTATCTATCGTATGCATACCTAAAATTTCTATCATTACAACGCTTTTAAACAAACACGAACGTTCGCGTACGTTAAAAGACAAAAGAGGAAAGTTGTGAAGTTCTACCTAAAATATTGCTCAATTTATGTTCAATGTCTCGTAAAAATGTAAGCAGGGGCACATTTACAAACGGAAACAACTTTAAAATATAAACATCGTTCTTGTCAAAGTCGTAAACATTAAAAAATAAATGTACGAGTATTTTAGTAAATTTGCAAATGATAAGTTTAAATAAATGTAGGAGTACGTATTACAAACAAATAATTAAATTATTTAAGCATATTTTTGATAGAAAAATTATGATAATACTTTTGTAGATTTTGTGGGTAATATTTTTTTTATTTAATAGGTTATGCACAAGCTTTTTCTGTTATCGCTGGGGGTGGGAGATCTGCAAAAGATACTCTGCCTTCTGGGGGGAAGTCAGGGTTATGTGGGATTTTTACTCGCTGCAACGCCCTCGGTGGTCGACGTCAGCGTTTTGAAGGAGCCACTATACACTAGAGGTTAAAAAAAAATTTTTCAATATCAAAACATGGAGTGAAGATCCCCTAATCAATAAAAGCGAAAATTTTTACGCATTAGCACGATTGATATTATCAAAAATTAAATTATTTGAACTTGTAACCAACCTATCGCTTAAAATCAAATAGCTTTTTACAATCAATATGAACATTTCCGATCTCAAAAATCTGGCCGAAGAACATCGGTAAGTTAGACAAATACTGCCTTATTAAAGGAAGTCAGCCGTTTGTGCCAATATTTCTGGAACGCATCTCAAAATGTTCCTGTCGATAGCAATAACAATACTCAATTTGGTACATCCTCAAGTCAACGACTCCAAGATTTGGAAACCATCCAACACGTTTGAGAAATGAAAATATCGTAAAACACAAGACGAATCCAACCTGCATAAAGCCTTTGTGTTACCTATAGACATTTTAAATACTAAATAGCAATATTTCTAATTTATTTTTCCTTGTACTCACAAACTATAACAATTGCTTGTGTTAAGTAATTACGCAATAAATTCGTGAAATTACTTTTAGTCTTCATTATTTCTCAGGTTTATGTTTCTGTAATAATATCATTAAATTCAATGGAATTTGATATTCATTGAGTTGTATTGTATTGATGATGTTCTATCCCGTCAACCTTAATTCGTTCTTACGGCTTCATCGAAGTCCAGGCTGGCGGATCCGGGGTCCGCGTCCTTGTATTGTAATACGGAAAATATAACCCGAAACATAGAATAGATATTTAATATTTTTCATTTCATTTTTATGTGCTATGGACTAAAATTTTACCTCATTTGGCTCTTGATGTTAAATAACAATGAAGCCGTAGATCGTACAGCGAACACATTAATTCTGTTATGGCAGCAGATTGACTTTCTAGGTAGTAACTACATATTAAAAAAGTATAACATTTACAAAACTGAAATCGTTTTAGGCCTTGCGTTAGTGGAACCTTTAAATCTCTGGAAGAGGTCTCAAAAGACATTGCTTAATATGCAATATATTAGGCAATGTCTAAAGCCCGGCTTGTCCTAATTAAAACTTTGACATTGTGATTTGTTTGAGAAAGAAAGTGGGAACGAATTTTTTTTTTTTAAATTTAGAGATACTTCGACAATTATAACGTAAGAGCTACATTGACTTTTAAAAGAAGCCATTAATATTGTAAAGTAATTGTAAAACTAATAAGATTTACGTCTGTCAATTACAAAGAGTTAAAACCATTACTGTTAAGAGTGAAATGTAAACATAGACTCGTTGTTGTATATAGAATAAAGATCGTTGAAAGGAAATAATAATAGCAGATAGTCAAAATTATAATATTCGTGGTCTGGTCACCTTTATAAGTATAATTTTATATTAGTAATTTGATATTTCGTATCACGTTTTTAGAGCACCTCAACATTAATTTCAATTTCTAGTATTAATTTGTTTTTTATCTACAGAATAAAAAACCACGGCTTAAGAATATTGAACAGACTGTTGTCTGAGGTTTAAAATTAAATTATGTCACAATACGAGGGGCTTTAAGATTTCAATTCAGCTCCACAACATAAACTAACAGTTAAGCAAGTTTTAAATTAAAAATATGTATTTGCTCAAGTTTAGATGACTTGAGATGCATTGTGTCATAACTCAAACCGATTGTCCCGGGACATTGGAGCCCATCTAGCTGACGTATGGACCGTAAAATAAGTTGTGCGCATCGTCGCTCCCATCCTCTGCCAACACTGACCGCCGGCAAGCATCCATTGTCCCGCATGTAAACGTGAACAGATTCACTTCAAAAATTTGAAATATCTTGGACACTCGAGCAAAGATGATATAATGGACATAATATACGATAATATATGATTTTATGCATGATTACTTAGGATCTATACACCTCATCTTAGATCCTAACTAAAAATTACACCAAAATTATAATTTCAAATGGGATAAGGTAAGACATATAACCAATTCAAAAGTTTGTAAATGCATGACCTGATGTTATTAGATTCTTTAATGATATAATTTAATAATATGAACAATAGATATTTTAACATATGATAAATAGATTGGTAATATATTTTATACTTTTTTATTTATTTAAATTAAACAAAAAATGTCGCATCTAATATGTTAACAATTAATTATAAAGCATATAATACCACATAACAAACGGATAATTACTTGTATAATAAATAAGACGAAAGTGCTAAGAACGTTTTGAAAATGTATCTATTTCTCTTGAAATCGTTTTTATTGATTTTATTGAGAACATTCGCAGTGAAATTGGAATATGTCAATTGTGTTTGGGCTGTGAGATCTGTAAGTGAATTTGAATATCCCTTAAGGAAATTGAAAATCTTAACGATAATATTGCGAAAAGAATTATTTCTGCTCACGGATATGACGTGCCTATTTTATATAATTCATCCAATCACAAATGTAGTGAAAAATAAATAAATTCAATAATATATCCTAAACGAGGAAAAATTATATATTTTCTTAACATTTCCACATTTAGTCTGATCTTATAAAGTTTAGAAATTTTGTTAATTTTGTGTAGTAAAAAGGAAAGACGAAATATAACCAGCTAAATACTATTCTTCTACGCAAATACACGCAGAGTTATTTTTTCACGATGGGAAAACCAAAAATCTAACTTACAAGGTTATTCGAAAATCCGTGCGCCAACTGTAAGATGTAGACCGTAAAATGAGTTATTTGCACCATAGCGTCTGTCCTCTACAAACACTGATCGGCGAGCATACATTGTCTTTACGATGAACGTGCTGGGACTCGTTTATGATAAAACAAAAGGTATTAGAAGTAATCTTTGTCGATTTATATGCTTATAATAGCTTATAGTAGAATATTTTAATTGTTATCAGAAAGACCTTCCAATAACTGACATTTCGTATTTAAAACCAAATTATGGCAAAATATAATCTTAAATTTTTTAGTTTTTCCAGGCATTTAATTATGGTACAAATATAATATTATAGATTTTTTTTTTTTAATTTTCAAAGTAGATTATTTTCATAAAAGAATCGTCGTTCGCCTGATACATAATAGTAGAGTTGGTCATTTACCTTCGTGCAAGGCAAAAAAGTCCATCAGATTGGGACACTTTGTGAATATCTAAATAAGAAATGGCCACTACCGTACTTACGTATTCACTTCCAGTGACGCCCGAATGTTGCAGAGGGTGCGAGGTACTTTAAAGAGAGTTAAGCCAAATCTTTATACTCTATGTCTTATAAGAGTCTTAAAAGAGTCTTATAAGAGACGAAATAAGACTTTCGTGGAATCTGGTAAGTTTTATTATTTTGTGTTAATTTTTTTTTTAAATAAATTGTTGTTAATTACCTCCGATGCAAATAAAATGAATATTAAAATTTGACTAGCGTCAAGAAATTAATAATATTACAGATTGACTTCAAGCAAAATTAGACAAAACAATGAAGATATCGGAGACCGTAACACAAATTAAGATGGTGAAATAACATTTGACAGTTTCCCGATTCCTTCAATTAAACTTCATCGCGAAGTTACTCTTATTGCTTCAATATCTTGGATGTACTCCAAAAGTTTTCGAGTCGTTGGCTCACGGATTCGTTATATCAAAAGTTGTTATCGACAGGAACATTTTGCGATGTCGCTGCCGAAATATCATGCACTGTTCAACAAGGCACAAACGATTTGTTATTCATAACGTCGTTGAGTCGCGAATATTCCTTATAGTCCTTGCCAGAATCACCCACGAAAACTTTTAAGTCCTACTTGTTACAATATTTGTCAATATTTAAGTCTTTGTGAGTATCAATTTTATCGAAGTAAAATATATTGTTAACAAGCTTTTTAAGTCTAAATAAGGAATTATGAGAATATTAAGGGTGATATGTATTTTAACCCTTTGAGTGCTGGATTATCTGACGTGCGCCGTGGATTGTCTACTCCTTACGGAAAAAGTTACTATAGGCTGCGTACTTTTTACGATATTGCGCAATTGGAGCAGTCTTTATTTTCATCGCAAAACATATTGATTGTAACCGAAATGAATTATACAGTGACGTCATAAGTCTTCATAACTTTTTATTTCATAAAGAAAGTATAATGTTACAATGAATGGTTATACGAAAACGCATGTATGGATTCACAGCCAAAATTGAACGGTGTTATTAAAATCTATATAAGGGTTAAGGTAAATGAGATATTATAGGATTCGATATACATTTATTATTCGACGTACTTTATTTCTAATACAATATAAAAGAATCAGGAATTCATATTTTAACCAATTTCATAAGTTTGTTTCGTACAAAAATATTTTGCATTGACGATTTTACGGAGTTTAACGCCAATTTCATCGCAAATTCCGTCATATGTAGAGTTTCAAGTCCTGTGTGGGGTACGAAATTCAGTGACATCAGATTTTTTACGCAGCGGCAGATAATTATCAATGATTGAAATGAAAGAATTTTTGCAATGCCATTTCCTTGCAAATTAATCCATTCACAGTAGTGTATATATCCTACCACGATTCAAAGTAATTGAGACTAAATAATAAGTCACGTTTTCAAGAGATGCTTTAATGCAAAGGAGCGCGGCTGCAACCGCATTCACCGTGAATACTAGTTATCTTACGTCTAAAAATCGTGAGGGCAAAATGAAACTTGCTGCAATAGGATTTTCTTCTATTCATTAGGAAAATTATAGCAAATTCTTTTTAGAGCATGTGTAAAATCTTTATTTGGATTTAGAAGGGTTTTGCACGATTTAATTACCGACAAAGACGTGTATAAAAATAATGAAGGGTTTGCACAAGGTTTGCAATAGTAAAATTAGATTTTACGTTTGATTTTGTCAAGGAAAAATACGAAAACTTGTATTTTCTGTCTTCGTAATTCAATAAAAACGGGCAAATGTCATTTTGAGGGCTCATTAGTTGTTTTTAGTTCGATGTGACAGTAGAAAGCGAAAAGATTAAAATAATGTAGAAAGATTTTGTTCCAATGTTAATAATTATATTCTGTGTTATCCTTAACAACATCTGTTTACAGTGTATAAACATGTTAAAGTTACATTCATACTTCTTTTGACTTCAACATTATTTCACAGGTCTTCGACGATGGTCTTCTATGTCAACGTATACGAAGTGCATATTTCTGCCTCTAAAGAATAGTAAGGAAATTTTTCAGTGTCGGAACATCACTGTCGATAATATTTACCGGGCTTCAGAGATATTCGGACTATTCATCGAGGAAGCTAGAAACAAAGTGATATCTGATTTAGATATCCCATAACGTGTAATGAATGACGTGTAGTGAATGTGAGAAAAAAAAATCGTAGTTTTTTTCATAAATATTTTGACTGCCTCCTTAATGCGAAAGTTTATCCGATTGCCTTATAACAATAAGTTCAGGTTAAATTCCCGGACCACATGAGTTGTGGAGTCTGAATGGTGGTAACGTGTTTTTTAATCTGCCTAGCTAGCTACTACCTTAATGACAATCTGTCCATATAAAAGCAATGTCGTTTTCCGGCAGTTATAATTATGAGAGCTAGAGTACTCGTATTCTAGGCGAGCGCGCTTAACCATCTACGGCCGCATTGTCACTTAAGATCACGTACAATTAAGGCCAAATATTAAACCATTACCGAAAAAAAAAAGAAAAATTCCTTTTTTTATTTTATTGATAATACAGAAACATGACAAAGTATAACAAATTTTACAAAAACGCAACGCAAATCTTAGTTATAAACATAAAATAGTAGTACAACTATCGCAAGAAATTTTAAATACTGTACAGCTTACTCTAAGAAACATTTTCTTAATATATTTAAGCAAATATTTTAATATATTTTTAGTAAAGTGGCGCAGTCATTTGCCGTTCCTCTTATAACGTGGAGGTCTCGAATCCCATTCCCGAGCCTCAGGTATAGTGGAGTCTTTTAATGTTGGTAGTTTTGGAACCCGCTACCTACCACCTTTAATATCAATTGTCACCATGACAGCATTGCTTTGTTCCGGCAGTGATACATGTGAGAGCCAGAAGTATTCTGAGTGAACATGCCTCAATCTATGGTGTTAGCCCATAACCGTTAAGCTAATACAATAAAAACTATTATTTTAGGAACAAAATATTTAAACAAGAAATAGAAATAAAACTGAAAGCAGACATGAAAGGAGAAAAGTAAAATTAATAAAATAGGTTAAAAGATATAGAAAAGCAAAAAAAATCGCATGCCGTGCGATACTTTTACTGAAGTTGAAAGGAAAATTGTTTTCCGCTTGGCTGAACTTGTATTGAATCTAAGTAATCCATGCAGGGATATAGAAGCTAAATAATGTGAATAATATCTTTTTACTACCAAAATTAACTTTTGTACTTTGTTGGAGTTTCAACTTCTAGTTATATTTCAATTTCTAGTCGAAATTAGCAATAAACATAATGTATGTACTAGTTTCTGGTAGTAGGTCAGTCACATTGAAGACAATTGACGTGGGTACCCCCCAACGGGTTCCAGCCTTGGGCTTAGTAACCGTGGCCTGGTCACCCACGGTGAACCGAAGAGGAACCCACCGGGCCTTCCCGAAGCGTAGGGCTGGCCCGAGGAGGCCACTCCAGGCGGGCTTGGGGAGCCTGCCACGGATTTGTGCCGGGGGCTGCGGGGGCAGCGTGCAAGTGCTGCCTTCGTAGCCGAGGAGGAGTCGCGGGGGGAGACCTCCGCGACTAAGCGGTGTCGCACCGCAGATGCTGCGTCGGTGAGGCTGCGCGGGAGAAAGGGTAACCCTACCTTCTGCGGCCGAATTTCGGTTGGCGACGTAGCTTAAGACCAGATCCGCCGCAGGGAGTTTGAAGGACCTGTGTTTTCGGGTGCTAATTCTCTCGGCTCCCATGGCCTCTGGGTGACGGACTGAGGGGGTGTTCGTTGACCATTTGGCCGTAAGAAGGCGCACTATATGTTCCAGCGCGTCATACCAGGAGGGGATAGGGGAGGTTTACCTCCCCTGAGAGAGGGCCGCACGTAGCGGCCAACGCTGGTGGTGTTGCGGAGGTGTGCGAAAGCGTTCTCGTGACCCTTTTAGATAATAATTTTTAAGGCTATTGGTTGTATTTATAGGTTTCTGTTTTCAATGGAAAGTAATAACATGACATTTAGATATATTAATATCTAATTTATTTTGAGAACAGTAATCATCAAACCGAATGAGATCACGTTGGAAATCAAAGTAATCTTGTAGTACAAATGGATTTTAGTATCTTCATCATCAGCAAAGAGAAGAAATTTAAGATTTTAAAAAGAAATACTAATATCATCAACAGAAACCGTAAATAAAAGTGGACCGGGCAAGGACCACTGAGAAAGTCCTATAAGAATATCAATCCAGGAAGATCTATAACCATTCAGAGCGACCGCTTCGTGTACGTTGATCTGTGTAGGAAAAAAACATCATCTAAACAAGTTACCGTGCATTCCAGATTGAAGTGACTTTTGTAGAAGTATTAAATGACCTAATCGGTCAAAGGCTTTGCTTTAGTCCGTATATACAGCATCCGCATCAGTAGCAGATAATTGGACGTAGTAGATTTGCCTTTATGAAAACCGTGCTTCTCCATTGATAAATTCATTTTCAGTACAGCATTAGTTTGTGTGTAAACAATTTTTTCCAGAATCTTAGAAACAATACGCAATTTGAAGATGGGTCTGTAATTCTTAGTTTGTAAGCCCTTTTGTGGATATACTATCTTAGCTGTGCTGTTAAGGCGATAGATAGATATTGAGTGTAATAGGTAGCAAAAAATTCTACCACTAATCTTGTGGACTTCCAATTTAACCTAGATCATCCGTGTTACAAGAGAAGTGTTAAAATATTACACCATAAAGGCACTTAAATGTATTTTCTTCATTAATCTTGAATCGTTGCGACGAATAAATTTCTAATATATTTTTGCATATTCTTTCTATAATACACAATTTAATAATAAACGCTTAAAAACTGATAGCTAAGTAACGACGTACTTTCTTCGCAGATACAATAAATAAAAAAAAATCGCAGCGACATTATCTCGACGACGCTCCGCCAACTGACGGAGCCTCGCTTTCCTGCATAATTTATTAAAATCTTATTAAAAAAGTGTCACCGAACAAAAAACGACATCTTTTGTTTTATAAAATCTTTATTCCATGCCGTTGCTCTAGTTTTCTCTTTCCATTTACCGGCTTTAACATTGTTGTTTTCATAAACGATGCTTAATAAATTTAACAAAACATAGAGTAAGTCAAAATATTTCATTATTTGCATAAGCAACGAATAATAGATTTGAAGTACATGTAAGAGAACAATAAAAGAAAGAAATAGAAGAATTCATGTAGATTATAACAAATGCACATTTGTTCTTCGATTGCCAAAATATATAAGATATGGAAAAGTTAATTTTTACATACAACTGCACAGGAAATTGGATAATATTTAAATATAATAATAACCTTAAAAACAGGAGGTAACACGTTTTAATAATTATTTGTAAACCCGATTTTCGAAAGAGTTTAATGACAGAATGAAAACCTTCGTTTAATTCTAGCAAGCATTTTTAAATATCAATGATATTCTCTCTTACGAGCATTTTTATTCGCTTCCAATATATAACATGTTTGTATTTAATACGTAGTCAAATTAAAGATCTAAAGTTGCAGATTTTGTTATTGAATGTCATAATATTACCCCATAATATCAGTACAACGATGTCAACTACCAGCAATGTAGTTTATTTAGTATACACTACAGTATTATACATATTGCCATGAGTAGTCAAAGCACCCCAAAACTATCTAATAAAAATATATGAATTAACACGATGCTTGCGAAAACTGCAAGTATGATTAAAATTTTACTTTCACAAAGTCCTGTAACTTTTTTTAATGACAGTGAGTGCACGAAATTTCATCGAGTTGTGAAACTAGAAAATTTCACATATTTTCATTAAGGTAAATGAAAGATTTTGAGGAATAATAAATTCTATCACCATTGAAAAAAAAAGTAATTTATCATTTGCAATAAAGACACTCATATATTACTGTAAGGGATGTTAAAATAGGTGGTTTGGGCTACTTCGGGCTTTAGAAAGATGTATGCCAATAGAAATTTATTCCACTAATGTTTATCTTTGGTGGGTAGAAAGTAAACTTTATGCATATATACGAAAACCAAAAAAAACATTATATCTGTCCCGGCTCCCGTCAGAAAGCGGTATTCGTCGAACAGAGAAAAAAAGATTAAAATAAAATGCAAATAAAATTATTGCAGCCACGTGTAATCATTTGGGAATGTCATTAACAGATTAAAATTAACACGTAAGAGTGGTTTAAAAGTTATAAAAGCTATGTAAAAAGTTACCGCGCGTGTATCACAAGAAAAACATGCGTTTGACAAAAGCGACATCAATGTAGCTGTGTGAGATATTAAAAATTATATATTTATTATTATTAGAAATTTTTATTTGCATATTTCAAAAATTAACCCGCTTCAATGGTGCGGTATTTTACTATCGGATTCGCTTCCCAGGCCACATGAGTAGTGGAGTTTAGATGATGGTAGGGTTTTTTCGAACCCGCCAAGCTGGCTTCAACCCTCTATCTGCGATTATAGCAACATCGGTGTGTTACGGTAATCATGTGAGAGCCAGAAGTATTCTGAGGGAACACGCTTCAACCATCTACACCCTCAATGTCACTTAACATCAGGTGAATTTGTTATCAAGTTGCAGCCCATTGCCTACAAAAATAATATTCTACGTCGGAATAAATTATTTACAATTAAAACTATAATACAATATATTATAATTTAAACTGTGACAATATTAACAAGAAACGTTTCTTTAGGTAACTAAGTGTAAGTATGATCGAAATGTAAACTTGAAATTTTAACTAGTATAAAAAGTTTTGCAGGTTACAAACAGTTTAGTATTATCTGTATTCGGCTTGCAAATGCACAAGGAGCAGTCAACGTCAAACACTTGGACCGTAGTAGACTGATTTGTAGGACAGTCTCGCTGGAGCTGCGAGTTTAGTGATTTATTGGTCTGCAGCCAGAACGTATCGCTTGCCTCCGATTTACCAGATTCTTGGCATCGCATCTGAGCCGTGTTCACAATGAATATTTTTTAAAAATATTTGCTTGGAAATGTTTACGTACTGTAAAAATTAAATAGTTATGTTCTTTTAATTTATTGTTAAAAATTTATCATTTACGAAAAGAACGATGTACACTTGATTTGTTAAAAAAAAAGTTTAAGCCAATTTCTCTAAAACGGAATTTTAAGATGTCGCATAAAAATGTCGGTCGTCACCCGTTTCAAATTACTAGTAAAGCGAAGTTAGAAAACATTGTTTTCATTATTCGAATTTGGATGCAACTTGTTTAAATTCATTTTCGATAATTATAATTATGATTCGTGGTTTCGACTGCGATCTATTATTAAAATGTATGCATATTCGATTTTCGAATAGCAATATTTCTGAAATTAATGACGTTTGTAAATTTCACTGCGGTCGTGCCGTATTAGTAGTCAATTTAATAACTATTGCGGTACAAATAGTTATTAAATTGACATGAAAATCGATTAATTTATTTTTGTCTATACACAAAGCAGATAAATAATTTACATAGTTTGTACATGATTTAAAATCAAAATTCCGTACTTCGTATGTAATTACGTACACGACACGAAGTTGAAAACAATGATTTACAACAACTTTTTTTTATTAAAAAACTAAATGTACATTGTTTTTGTTATGTTCCATTAATTATGCCGGTGTGTTTATTAACTGAAATTATTCTTAATTTTTAAAAATACATTTTGTTTGCTATAATAGTATGCAATCATTAACACTGCGACATCGTGACATAACTAGGTACTTGCTGTTACATGCATTTTTATTACATACTATCAAGTTTTTATCAGGCGGCTCTCATCGCTTTGTAATATAAAATATAACACGTATATTCGATAAAAGGAAAATATATATGTTAAACGTTTATTCAAACAAAGCGTTATAAATAAACCTTTGAATAAAAGTATAGATAGGAGCGTGTTAGCTGAAATGGGAGCTGTACAAATATCCGTATTGTTAGGCCCGCCATGGAACTATAATTTGTTTCACAAAGCACCTGCGCCTGTTGCTCGTCCCGCATAATTTCTTTAACACTGTACAGATTCTCAAAGCGAAAACGTCGGACTGTAAAAATCTTCTGTGCAACGTGAAAGCCATTGTTTCATGGTAAACAAATACTTTTGTTTAATAAAAAAGGATAGTTTGAAGTTTTTCCGATTCGAAATAGATTTGACCTACATTCACACTTAACGATTCAATTTATATATTTGTGAACATAAACAAAATCACACTTATACTAGTTTTGTACCATATTTTTAAAAACATTTTGTTAACTAATTAATTTTTAATATCGCTACTGTAAATTGCTTTCAATAAAAAAATAATGTTTAATCTACGCATTTAATTATTTCGTGAGAAGTAAATTGGAATAGTTTTTAAGCTGTGTCAATTTGATTCACCATTAAGTTGTTGTAATAATAATGTACTTATTTTCAAAATTCAAAGTTGTAAATGTATTTATTTACACCACAGTAATAAATTAGTTCGGTAAAATTATGAATATTTGGTCGATAAGTAATGTTAGCTGTTGTTAAGTTTTCCTTGGTCGAGTGCGCCGTAGACAAACGTCTTGCGCCTATTTAATTCGTGAAAATTTTGTATAATAGCGTGTTTATTTCAAACAGTAATTTCTTAATCGGCACGTAGTCGCTTATGTTGTCATTATCGTCTATTTAATTAAATGTTAATATTACATAAGTGAACAACTGTTAATAAATATTACTTTTGAATTAGAGGCATATTTCTAAACAACTTAAATTTGATGCTTTCTCTGTTTCTACAAATTTGTATAGACAATATTATGACTATAACTTATTTATATTATTTAAATAATACGGGTTGTTTTTTAACCCTACAAAAATATTGATATCCTATAATCATGCAAGTTTCTGCGCGCCTTATATTTAACGTTTTTCTTATACATTCTAGGACGGCGAAACCATAACGTGTTGAATTTTCACACAGCGACATCTATTGAATGAATCGTAAAACTAATAATACATTTAAATCTAGCCTTCCTTAAAGTAATATTTTGTTGATACCGTATTAAATATATCCGTTAAAACAAACTCGATTCTTAGTTCATAAAGTGTTAAAACAAAAAAAATCGCAGGTAAACAAAATTATCTCCATCAACGTTCAGCTTAAACCGTCGGTCCATTTTTGTTGAAATTTGTAATGTTTTTTATGATGTGTATATATTCAGTAAGAGTTTTTTTTTTAATTCCACCTCTTAGAAAAGGAAGAAAGAAGAGAGGGGGCAGTGGAGTGTTCAAATTTCATTGAAACTTTTTACGTCGTAATTGATGTAATCTTTAGCGAGTACTCAATACAACCTCTACTAACGAACTGTACGCCACTAAATTGTAAATAATTATAAAATGGGTTCGAGGCAATCCATAAGATATAATACTAGTAGAACTTTTTTTACACAACTTTTATGAGAGCCAGTTCTTCCGTCGCAACCGATGGTTTTCCTACATCATATTAAATGTAAATATAAAGACATTGCGCGTGCAGTAGTTGTTGTTACACCGATATGGTCCACAAAACGAACAAAATAGGACCAATTTAGCGTATCGCTCATGTATGTCAACTCTTATAGTGTATTAATTAATAATATCTGACTGCCTCCGTGGTTCTATATTTGGGTACAATTTTCAGCTCAGATGACCAGCGGAGTCTTGATGGTGATAAAATTTTTTCGAACCCAGTTAGCTAGCTACCACCGTAAATGTCAATTTGCCGCCATAACAGCACTGTTGTATTTCAGCAGTCATACACGTGAGAACCAGAGGTTTTTTGGGCGAGTACGCTTCACTATCCATAGACTTATTGTCATTTAATATGAGTCTTAATTAATGTCAAGTTTTCGACTGTTTTTAAAAAAAAAAAATAGAATTAAGCACATTTATTTCGACTATAGATACTGATATAGGGAACGCTACATGTTTTTAATATTTCATACAATTTCGTATTATCACCAGTTGATAATGGTTTAATCCTTTCTGAGCATTGCTTATCTAAGCTATATTTATCTTTTCTAAGCTTATTTTTCGGCAATGAAAAATATTGTGAGGAATCTGTTTCCATGTTTCAAGAACAACATTTATCGTGGACATGCGACACGCGCAAATTCGCAATTAGTCCAGCGAGGTGGATTATGACTCTCATTTTGTCCCACATATCATAATATATAATGTACTACATAGTGTATTTAAATTTAACATTTTTATTACGACTAGTATGTTATTTAAAAAAAAACATGATTAAATATTAAAAATATTTTAGACAAATTGTACTAAACGTATAGTAATATTTTTAAATAATCGTAACTGGAATAACAAGCGTCACAGATCGTTCATTATTCAAGATTAGGAACGGTTTGAAATTAATCAAGAAACATGAAAATCTCTCAACAATCCAGATTCGTTATCGCATAATCCGTTTTCCAGTCGCTGTTTTGCGTTGGCACAAATATTTATTGCTCGTGGTGCAAAAGGCGAAGCTCACTCCTCCACTCTTCGAAGATAAACGATCCCGCTGCTCTTACTTTCCTACACGACAAAGGCAAAACTTCCCAGCGTCGGAGGCTCGGGAATATTTCTGTTGTATAACTTTAATCCCGGGTGGCATTCTAGCTCAATCCGATCTTTTAATGCCTATTATTATCATTAAGTTTTGTCATTTCAATCTGATAAAACACAGTTATTAGACAGATTGATCCGCTTAGAACGACTAAACGAATATGTAGAGTCGGACGTAGCAAAAATTATACCAGGAGTCATTTCCCTTGAAAAAATAAAAAATATGCTTATTTTGTTAAGAATAATGACTATCAATAACACACGATTTTTTCTTCCAGTTTATTATTATTTAATCGTAGATAAATAAACATATTGTATGTTACATAATATGGATATTAAAAAAAATACTATAACAAGCACTAGCAACGAAAAATTCAACCATAGTCCATTAGTCCATATATACTGCACAATATAAGTAATTATCTTGTAACTTCACACTCCTACTCGCAAATTGATGTCTATTAACAAGTGAAGGAAATGGGCGCAATTAAGTATCGTCCACACAAATAAACAGTAATCCACTAATCGATCGGGGTACTCTATGCGGCAGGACATAAGTCTTTATAAACGCCATTACAGAGATGTTCCTTCACTAGATGGGTCTGGCATTTCTTACGTCGTTGATGTCATAATAGTATTTACAAGGTACTAGTCATATTTGCTATATCTTTATATTATCGGTATGGACAACTTGGGATAGTTTATGTTATATAATAGGATGGTCTTTATCACACTCATAACGTACCTTTGCACCTTAGTGATGGAATACGCGAAACTCCTGGGTATTGGATTATTTTAAGACAGCTTTACAGAGACCGTGACTGTTTTAAGAGTCGAGATTCCCTACAAAAGCCGAGAACGATTACCTAGGGATTTTATTTGGTAAAAATTAACATTTGACTCCAACTTTTCCCTAGAAAGTAGGGTATTTTTCAATAAAAAATTGTGAAATAAAAGTAAAAAGTTATTAACAAGCTATAAATGTGTTTTTAGTTTGTTAAACAAAACTCTAACAACAGAAATTAATAGCGACATTGTTTTCATTATAAAATAAGTTACTTTAAAAATATCAGTTCACGTTTGATATTCGTGCGCAGAGGGAAATATTAAATATGATTTAAAGCAAGCAACAAAGAGTTGATGGAATTATTATGTAGTAATAAGTTAAACTCTTTGTAATGCAAAATTTTTTTTACTTACAAATAAATATATTTTGGCGCAAAATTGGAACATGTCTTCCAGTAGTAACATATACTTCTACAGAACAATTAACAGATGACCGGGAATGTCCTTAATAGATGTAATATCTGTTATATTACATTTAACAGCTGACAAACAAGTGCTGTACGCTAAATTGGTCTTAATTCGTGCGGTTGAGTGGTGTTCGTCAATGTACAAATTAACATTGCAATAAATAATTCCTTCATCTTCTATTCATTTAAAAATGTATGATAAGTTAACAATAGCTTCGCATAGGAACTTTTTTCTTAACATTTTAACAGATAATATATGATAATGCATTATATGACTATTAAATGAAAGTGATTGTACCAATTGATTCTATTTAATTTCTAGTTTGAGTTGGGAAATCTATTTAACCAAAAGTAAAGTTTTTGAAAAAATTCGCCCATGAACAGAGGACTTAAAACTTTTTAAAAAGAACCACTTTATTACATTAACAATACAATAAGAATAGTAATTACCGATACAAGTGAGTACCTCTGTTTTGGACAAACGTTTTTGAAATTTTCTTATCTTGATATATAAAAACCGTGTTATAGGATACCGATACCGATATATAAAAACCATGTTATAGGTTACAGGATAGGATATAGGATTAAATAAAAAGGGATACCTGCTGCCATATTTTGTATTGTTTATTATTATAAATAATTCTGTAAAGTTTACATTTTACTAAAAAAAAGAAATGATTAAATCATACTAATCGTCATAAAAGTTTACAATAATAAATATAATAATTTGCATTATTACAAAAATATGAAATAAGAGATATGCACAAGCGTATAATAAAATAAGTATACATATTTTAAATATCTAATATATTATATAAGGACACTCAAAAGTACTTTAAATGTATTGAAAATTTTGGCTACTTCAGCAATGTCATCTAATATATATTTTTATGAAAATAAATTCACCTTGTATTTTTACGCCGCCGAAAAAATTTTGATTTATTTTATTGTTTCATAGAAGTAAAACTGATTTATCGCTATGGTAATGAATTTTCAAATACATAGTTAATAAACAGTTCATTTGTCATCTATTATAATAAATTTCTCTCATATTTTTAATAAGGAAATGTAAGAAGTACTTAATATTTCAATATATCAAAATACTATGGCCAATATATAATATAGAAAAAATGTCCGTAAACCTAGTGTTATAACAAATGTGTAAATGTTTTTCCCACGATAAATATTAAATACGTATTTATTTTGTTGCTATTAATAACACGTATTATTACTATCGCCCTTATATATACTTCGAATACAGCTTGCTTACATTTGCTCTATACAGCGAACGTAGTACTACTAGTGCTCTAAATCTAATGCACTAAACTAATTAACTAGATGTAGTTTATACTTGAATCTCAATTGGTCTAATTGTATTATAGAGTATTCCGTCGGTAGCGTTACTGTTATGTATAATTGGGTATGTAAACTGACAGAAGCCGTCGAAGGCGGGCTGTGCTTGCCGAGATGTGCATTCGTGTATCACCCAAATTTAATTCGCCGACTTACACTGACGCTAAAGGACTGAAATTTCATTCAAGTTCTGTAAGCAATAAGTAAGTGTTTCCACATAACGACTGTTTGTACGTTGTGTTTAATGAGAAAGATTATTGAACAACTGTATTATTGAAAACAAAAAAAAATACATACTTAATTTGATAAGAAATCAATGTTTTCCGTTTTGCTACTTAAGGGTTTAATGTTTTTTTTTTCATTTATACCGTTCAATTTTATGATACATTTCTCGATAAAATATAATATTCAAAATCGTCTAGTTTCAACAAAAATTAACAGATCCATAATCTAGCTTTAATATTTTCTAGCTCTCCAGCTTAAATTTATTTTTTTTATTATTATAGAGACATTTTCGAGATGGTTTAAAATGCAAACGAATAGACAAAATTGGACTTCTCCGAATCTTCCATAGAAGTCATACATAAAAAAGACATAAAAATACGTAGATACTCTTATTAAGCGACAACCTCCGTTTTACCGTCGGTCAACAATGCCTTTACCACAAAAACATGTCGTCACATTTCCCCCACGTGCGTTCACATAAAGTTATAGGAGGGCGCTTTGTAAAGGTGAAATTTTAAGCATGCTTGTAATCGTTGAAAGTATTGTGTTAATTTCGACCCTCCAAATTGGCAGTTTCGGTATGCTTTGGCTTTCAACATTCGGGTATGTTTTTTTATAGTACAAGCAAAACAAAAACATCACGAAGAGGAACTTTTAAATTATTTTTGCGCTGTAAATTCCGTTTAAAACGTATTAAGCAACAAAAAATTCTAGAAATGCACAGTATTAAACATTGTAAGATTCTGTTGAAAGTCGTCTTTTATTGCTATTATTTCAGTTTTTTTTTATTGCATAGGAAACTGTATGACATTTTTAACCGAATTCGTGGCGTAGTTATTTGCCGCTTACCTTGTAATTTGAAGTTCACGAGCTCAATTCCCAAGGTATATGAAGAGTGGAGTCTGGATTTTTTTTTATTCCGCCTGGCTATCTACCACCCTCGATGTCAATTTGCCGCCGTAACGGCTGCGTTATGCCGTCAGTCATATGCGTGAGTCATCGTTCTGGTCGATCATGATTCACCATCTAAAGCCCCCTTGTCACTTAACATCATGCGAAATAGAGTTGTAGTGTTAGCCCATTACGTATAAATGTGCAAGTTAATATATGATTACTCAATTTGTTGCTCAGAATTAAACTTGAGTAAATCTGTCATTTAAATTTTAGAAACACTAAATGTATAATCCAATTTTATTCTCCATTGCAACAATTTTCCTACCAATTAGGCCATCCACTGGCTTGCGCACTTAATTTTTGTCACACGCAAAAAGAACGTTAGTGTCCCCGGGCTGAGCTATCGCTGAAACAACCTTAGCAAATTCACCGCCATTAAATCACGGCAATTCATTTGCAACAATGTGAGACGAATGGTGCGTTAACTATTTACCCATGCAAATACATTTTGTCTTCACACGCTTTTAGCTTTATTGCTTGCCCCATTGGGCTGATTTACGTCATTCTTTTTTTGCCAGTGCTTTTGGCTTTTTCTATTTGCTGCTAACTTAAATATATTACTACAATTTTCATTAACCACAATCCATTTAGCAAACAACTACGTCACTAGAATTTATTTTATTACTGACCATGCTACTAAATTGGTGCCACTTTTAATGATTTATACATAGATCTTAGAGACAGTGATGGCAGCACAACACAAGCCGAAAAGCCGGGTACCATACCGTATGTAAGCAATAATGTACACTAAAATTAATACACTATAATTGGAACAAAACCTTGACATGACCACAAAGATTAAAAATTTCGCGCATCAATAAATAACATTTGACCTGATGTTTAGTGACAATGAGACGGTGATGTTAAGTAAGAATAAGGCCGTAGACAATTGAAGAGCGTGGTAGAGCATGTTCGCCAAGAATATTTCTGGCTGGCAAGTATGAATGCTGGGAAACTGCAATGATGTTATCGCGGCAGATAGACATTGAGGGTAGTAATAGCCAGGCCAGTTCGAAAAACCCTCTACCATCGAGATCCCACTATTTGCAGTTTGGTCTTAGACTTGAACCCGAGACCTACGTGTTAGAAGGCAAGCGGGTAAGCCACTGCGCCACGGAGGCAGTCAAGTTTACATGATGTGAATCTCACTTATTGTACATAATATAAAAATATTACAACTATCCTATTTAAATACTCGTAAAAAGAATACATTGTCAGTGTAATGTGATTAATCGACGTGAATAATGTTGTTTTAATTTGTAACAACAAAAAAAGGAAAAATATTGATTACAGCTGTGCAAACAGTGCCATGCCAATTTAATCACTGCACTAATAGTATTACACATTATACTCATAAGTAATGAAAATTTTAATGTAAGTAAAAAAGACAAAGGCGGGTTTTCGTTTGACGTTATACATTTTATGATAACATCGGTACCAACGTACGGAAAGGTCGGAATGTTAAGTGGACGGGTCAAAATGTTATTACACAGTATGTTTCTAAATTCCAGCTCATATATTTTTCTTGACAATACAAAAGCGGTTGATCTATTATTGGTGATTTTTATGTTAAGATTTAATATTTGTTTCGACATAATAATGGTTATTTTTAAGTTTATCAATAGCATAAATAATATCAAATGCCTCCGTAGCACAATTGTTTACCGTTTGCCTTATAACATGGAGTTACATGGTTTCTTTCCGTTGTAAGTACTAGAGTTCTGTTGTTTTTAGGTTTTTTTTCGAATCCACATAGCTAGCTACCATACACATGTGAATCTGCGGCCACAACAGCATCACTGCATGCCGGCAGTCTAAAATGAGAGCTACAGTATTCTGTGAGAGGAAGCTTTGCCATCTACCATCTCATTGTTATTTAAAATCATATGACATGGACGTCGTGTTTCAAATTCAACGCGTATGTGTGACCATGTATAACTTATTAATGTGTGGTCTGATATTTAGTTCTTAGTGTTCTTAAGAAAAGTTGGTCAAATAAATAATAAAAGATAATTAGTAAAAATTTGCTCATTGCTAATAAAATAAGAAAGGTTGATTTTATAAAAACTGGGCTCTTTTATCGGTTATGAGTGACCTTAATTTCACTTGATATCAATTATCAATGACGTCGTAGATGATGAAGCGTGTTCGCTTTAAATACTTTTGCCACTCACATATACGAGTATAACTAACAAAACACAGTCATGCTGTTATGGCTATTGATTGACATTGATGGTAGAAGGTACCCAGAAGAGTTTCTAAATACCCTACCACCATCCAGACCACTACACTTGTAGCTTGGGAATCGAACCCGGGTCCCCGCATAAGAAGGTAAGCGGGTAACTTACTGGACCACGGAGGCAGTCTTTTACTTACTATACATAGTCGCTTAGATTTTCGAATAAGAAATTAATTAACACAACTAATATATTTATAACAAATTATTTTTATATTGGTGTATATAAACTACATATTTTTTATCACATTACATTGTGTTCCGTCGGTATTAATCATATCTGTGTTCCAGGTCAGTAGGTTAGAGAGCATAAGTATTAAATGAAAGTTTTATAATACTAGTACATATGGTTCAACTTGAATTATACGAACAAAGATTTTTCTTTAATATATAATAAGGAAATGACACAAAACGTATGTGATTCATTGTAAACCTTCATATAAATAACTAGCAATCATAACAACCAGACATAAATAAGAAAGAGCTAGTTAAAAGATGTGTTCACTTTATTTCTGATTTAACCTCATTTCACAACACTCTGTATGTGTGGTAAAATATTTAATATTGATTTAATTTAACTTGTTCGTAGACAGTGTTACAGAATAAAGAGTATAACCAATAAAGATTATAAACGTAAAAAAGATAATATATTTATTTAAAATGCGAATATCAACTTTCGTGCAAGTTTGTTTACATCTCTCCTTATTTATCATTAGAGTGAATCTTATGGCACTAAGTGGGCCCCCTATAACCAAATATGTCCCGTGTGGTTTAGCAGTGATACATTTTGATAAGGTAACAGAAAATATTTGGAAAGGTGTCTTGAATTCGGAAATATTTAACATAGGTGACAGTGAATTGGATATCGAAATCAATTTCGAGAAACAAATGATTATTTATGGGGTAAGTTTATTTTTATTTATCGATAAACGCCTTGTATTAAATGCCGCTAAAACTGATCAAATCAATGAAATAAGATTAACCGTATTACGTCTTTAGATTGTGGGTATTAGGTAGCCAGACACGATCGTAAAATATCTACCACCATCAAAACTCCGCTACTCAGCTACGCCATCGAACTCAGGAGTCCGAGTTCTCGGACTAGCGGCAAACTATTGCGCCAGGGAGGCAGTCAAAGTATCGATAAGGCGATGCTGTATAAACATCTCATCTAGCATTTCATTTTTATGTTTTTTTCATTAACGAGTAAATTATCCTGCTCGTCTTGTCGCCGTGTTTTTATTTAAAGAAAATTATCATGTAACAGTATCGTGTTCTATTGTTAATTTGTAAGTACAAAAGGAAATAAAATAATATTTTCAGGCATCCCAAAACAGCACATTCAGCGTTATGAACGACGGACATGATTTCGTAATAAAACTAAAGGGACAAATAATGAAAAGTTACACGTTTTATATATCAGTAAATGAGGAGGGCGTGAAAAAAATTCCAACTGTTAAAAAATTTGCACTGAATAAGGTTACACTATGTGATGATGTTATTAAGGTAATTAGTAAATTAGTTTCATCTTATTTGACAAAAACTCCTACATTAGAGTTGCTCAAAGTGAACGATAAGGGCACGCTTTATTCGTATACATTGTAAGTCTAATGCGATTGCAAAGAAAATTGGAGAGGGAGAGAAAACAAGTCATAGGTTTAAGGTGTTGGTGTATCTTTTTTAACGGCAATATTACAAATAAACTCAATTTCACGTTTAATGACAACAAGGCCCTATATTCTGAAGCATGATCACTCAGAATATTTTCTCTCATATGTATATCTGCACAAACACAGAAAGATTTTGTAAAAAGGATCTAACTTTCACTACTTATTTGGTTCGGAAACGAACCAGGTCCCGTTTCATAAAGCGTGCAGTTAACTGTGTTATGGAGAATGTCTACCTTTCTGTTTATGTCAGTCTGCTCGTGTCGTCTCCAAATGGTTAAAACATCATTGATTTCGATTTACTTGGAAGGAAACTATAAAGCCCTTTTAATTATACTTCATTAAAAAATTAGAAAGCTTATTTCTCTAGAACTGCTCCTGTCTATTAACCGTTTGATATTTTAATATAACTAAATACCGTATTTATAAGAAGTATTTCTCTTCCTTCAAGATAGAGTGTGAGCCCATAAGCGGTTTTAAAAAAATAATAATATTACTCAAAATTTCGCACAGGCATCGCAGAACATAGATAAATTGAACGTTACGAGCGCTCGTGATACAAAGTATCACCACGTCTGTGGGCGTCGTGCATTGGATCACGCCGAACTGACTTCTGTTAGAACTTACGCTAATGCAGGAGATTGGCCGTGGCATGTCGCACTGTTGATAAAAGACCCTGTCACTAACATCAACAGATACCAATGTGGTGGTAATATAATATCAACTACAGCAGTTCTAACAGGTTCGTTCGATTTTAACAAATAAAAATGTTTTTATAACACTGTATGATGCATCATTGTTGTTAACATCGAATCATATCAGTTCATTACTTAATATAAGCCTCTTTGAGTAGACCTTTGACCTTCTTACCTAGTCCTCTCCAGCTACTTTACGTAGATCATAAATTTGTTTAATTTGAGAGCATTCAATATTAAATTACGCGATTCGCGGTGTTTATTACAAGATTTTACTAATATAGACATTCCTTGCATTGCTTGAGAAATTTAAGTTACTGAAACTTTTTTTTTTATGAAACAAATGTCAAATATAGAACAAATAAAAATTACAATTTTTATATTGTTTGATTTTAGCCGGGCACTGCATAAGTAAAAACGGAATCAATGTTGAGTCGAGTAGAATAACAGTTTTAGCAGGAATAAATAAATTAACAGACTGGCTTCAAGTTGGTCTTCAAATTCATAAGGTAAGTTCAGTATGTTTACGCTGTAGCATGTAATAGCTTCTAGAAAATTTATATGAGTAGTTCAACTTCATGATTACATTAAATTTTTAATAAATAAAGTGTTTTTCTTAGATCAATGTCCCCTGCTGAGGTTATGGACATTGACCTAATTTTTAATCAAGTTTATGCAGATGAAATAACTGAATAAAATCTATAATTATTTTCTAGGCAGTGAGAGTAATACTTCATCCAGCATTCAGCGACGCTCAAGCTACTGCTGATCTAGCCATTGTGAGAGTCGCGAACATCCTTTATACAGAATATATACAACCGATTTGCATCTGGGGTCCTGTATATGAAAAATCAACGCTTTTTGGAAAGGAAGCCACTGTAAAATATTTTTAGTAACCAAACCTTTTAACTATTTGTATAACTATTGTCTCCTTAAATTTAGAAACTGCTAAAGTTTAAATGGAGACAAAATCAAAATATAATTTACTAAATCTTCTTTCAAGATTATTTATAGATAAAAGACCGCAAAAAGGTGTAGTTCTGCTATTGCATCATTATTGTATTATAATTTCGCCATTTTAAACCGCACCGCATTGTATTCAAGAGCAGTTCATTTTAAATTCTATTATTTAAATTTTGCAGGTTGTTGGTTTCGGAAATACGGAGGATAACAAGCTTTCTGATACCCTTAGATCCGCTTCCATAATGGTGCAGAATGACTCTACTTGCATTGCGTATTCACCTAAATTGTATAATGATCTACTAAATGAATTTACATTTTGCGCTGGATTTGGACCAACTTCCGGTAAACATTTTTACTCATAAATACTTTATTATTTATTCCTTTGTATTTTTTCCTTGTTCTATTATTTATCAAAGAAAGGCATATATCTAGTGAACTAATTTATCATTTGCGATTTCTAATCGTTTTTTATTAATTACCACTCTTTACTTTCGAATTTATTTTATTTGAATCAAGTATTTAAATACATTTGTTTTATGTAGACAAATTAAATACGAAATTTTATATTTGTCTTATTACAATAAATTTATCCGGACTTGAGTAAACTAACGAAAATATTGATTTTATGTTTTCAGTTGTCAATCCACGTAATGGTGATAGTGGTGGTGGTCTGGTGGTGGCAACAGTACAACCGGATCATAAAATCAGCTGGTTCCTTCGGGGTATAGTTTCTAAATGCGGCGTTTCACCTGGACACACCGAATGCGATCCCAAGTTCTACCTCGTTTACACAGACGTAGGGCCTCACTTCGGCTGGATATATCATAATGCAGGATTAGAATATAGAAGCAACATATTACACTAAAAAAAAGTCAATTACGAAAAAACTCGTTTTCTACCTTTCTTTAAATATAAAATCATTTAATATTGTGCCATAAAGTACTATGAAACCAGTAACTAAAAATGTTTTGTAATGTCGTCGAACATATATGCTATTGAGATAGTAAGAAATCGATGTCTAAAAAATAACAATTTTTTTAGACTCATGCATCGGTTAAGCTCGCTAGTACTTTATGATTCTTGTTTTAATATTTTTGTTAATTTTACTGTGCACAAATATAAATTAAATACAAATGAATAAATAAATAGAGTTATTATTGATTAATATTTATGAAGCTAAAAATCTGTACATATGAAATAAAGAACTTTGACGAAGTAATTAGATCAAATAAAAATCTGAAATGTAATATTTCGTTTAAATTGTTCCAATTTTCCCAGCGACACTTTTTACTCATCGAGGAACAGTAGGAACAAGTAAAGTTCGGAAATTAACACTATATATTTTTTGTAAATTTTAGAAAATTAGAAGTATAGTTTTACTATTACTGCTTAAATTAACTTAATTTTTATTTATTCAGCATTAATTAGGCTGAAGCTATTATAGAAAAAAATTCATGATTTTTTTTTTTCGAAACCGTCTAGGTAATCGTTATCTGCTACAACCTTCAATGTCAGCCTGTAACCATAATGTGGTTTTTGTGTGCCGGTAGTCATATATACTTGAGAAGCAGAAGTATTTTTCACTTAACATCGGATGACATTAAGATCAAGTATTAAGCCCATTGCCGATAAGAAAAGCACGGCGTGAAAGGTCATTGAACGACAAGCTCCATTACATGATTGTCTTAGAGCCAATGAGAAAGAAAAACTAGCATTGAAACGAGTCCTCTGAACGCAATAAGCCTTTGAGTCTTGCTGAGGAGGCGTTAGTAATTGCCAGATGAGCATTGTCAACAAAATGAATGAGTGAAGTAAGTTTACAATTCCCTCTTTCACCGAGCTCCATTTCGTTTGTGCCTTCGCTAACTAGTCGCATGTGGGATTAGAGGCGGAATATTTGTTTATCCGTTTTATTGTATTGTGGAATTTCCACAATGCTTAGAAGGAATTGTAATAGACAACTTATATTGGTTGAATAATGATTTTCTCTTGAACTACTAATAGATAACTAGATTTACATTATTATTAAGAATTGATTATTTTGTGATACTTTGTAGACTGTAGACGAATCGTATTCTGTAGATAAAGGAACACGACTGGGTAAATTATTTTTGGCAGAATGTATTGCTTTTCATCGAAATAATATTTGTAATTTATATTACTTTTCCAGAATATATCATTACAAAAGAGAAATGTATAAAAAATTTGCCGCTGTATTGTATGATACAAAAGTTTTACAGGATTAGAATCGTTTGCAGGTCGTATAAGCGTGATAAAAATATTTATTAACTTATTCCATGCCAACTTTGTCTATATTCTCGTTATCAACTCGTGATAAGTTTAAATTTATGAAAATATTTTGTTTCTTTTTCTCTTTATTGGCTTCTAGAAATATTGTTAACTGAAATCAAAGGAAAGATATAAGTAATTTTTATATATAATACATTCCTTTGCGCAACATTTTGATATAGGCTTTTGTTTGCCGCCCCAGGCTATATGATTAATATAACCGTTCCCCAGATATGCCAAGACCAGAACTAAAAACTCCTTTTGTGGTATAATGACAAAGTTAAAAATCGCTTACATACGTATTATAATAATAAAAAAAACAACAGATTTTAGCTAGTAAAATCCCGTTTCTATATATCAGAAGCAGACGAATAAAATTGGATTTTGGAGTGAATAGAAATGCTAAATTAATTAAAATGTAGTACAATTCCAACGTGATACTCTTGACAATCAAGAGGACCCATAACGATTTGAGCGTTCTGCATGTCAACGCCTTACGACATTTACAAAAATTTTCAAATTCTACATTAAAATGATATTCTTAGTTACTTTTGATGACGACTGTTATAGCTTCATCGGATTTAGCTCGTGGATCCGGAATCCGCAAATTATGCTTTTTTAAACTCCAGGGGTCTAAAACTCTGTTGAGATTATTAGAGATTATTATACTTTAATCGGACCGAGGGCTCACCTGTTGTATTTCCGTGAGCTAAAATATTGGACACTAATAAACGGAATACCGCTATTAAATATTCTGCACCCGAACCGTATTCGCGTCTCTCCAACTTCATAGGTCAACAATGACGTCATCTTGCATGTGACCATTAATTTGTTTTAAGTTCTTTTTATTATATATATATATAT